>LLCB01000356.1:0-55272 GCA_001414345.1 Hymenoscyphus infarciens | reverse complement strand
CCCCCCTCCTCCACTATACCACCCATCACCGCAGACAAGGTTACAACGAACTCTGCGGCCTAGAGCGTTGTGAGTGCCGAAGAGCGGGCAGACCAGGCATGGGATGTGGGAGAGAGAACACTGACAGGGTCGTTTAGCGATCCATCCATGGAAAAAGCACGCCGCCAACGGCCAGGTCAACCTTTGATCAGATTCTCAGGATGCAGGCCCGGTGGAACAACGAACTGGCTTTGCTGGCATTACTAGTATACTACTAGCTAGCGAGCAGCATTCATACAGTACAGTGCTCGCATGATTTCGATCCATGCACATGGCGGCAATGGCTTCAAATCGGAGCAGCTTCTGTGTCTCTCGCGCTTGCGGGATGTTTGTTTCAATGGCGCTTCAGCCTTCAAGAGACTTCTCTTGTCGGTTCATTCAATGGCAGAAAGATAAAAGTCTCAAGGCGCGCGGGAGCAGACGGGAAGTGCAGAGTGCAGTACAGTACAGTAGATTGCAGCAGAAGCGACAGGGGCAGCATAGAGTAGCATCCAAGCAGGTAAGTAGAAAACGGACATTTATTACAGCACCAATTGCGGGCCGGTCTGGGGCTCAACTCGAACCTCCGAGTTCAAACTCGAGACGAGACGAGACGGCACCAATTGACCATACAAATTTCCTGATGCACAACATACAGAAACAGTCAGGATCTTCCAGGTTGAGGGGGGGGTACGGCGGCCTTTATGTAAACAACCTTAACCCCCCTTTAAATCATAGCACAAGACTAAGGTTAAAAAAGGGAGCTTGTGCAGGGGTCACACCTCATTGGTCCGAGCGAAGCGAACCCCACCGAGCACTTCACTGAAAATCCACACCAAAGAACCCCGCCATCGTGTGTGTACTCGAGTACTGTACTCGGTCGTGCTTCGTGTGTGCTGTACTCGTACTCATACTCATACTCTCGGAACAGAAACCCTCAATCCGACCAACTTCACCCCCACCGGCCTACGAACGCTACCTGTATTGCCTCAATTCTCGAATTTTAGGGCTTCGGGGTGTTGCAGAATTATGCGCGAGACTCGATAACACCATCTTCACAAAATCCCAGACCCTCCCGCCATGGCCAACCCAACGGCAACCCTCTCCTCCCTCCTCAAAAGTGCGACTATCGAGGATGACGAACAGATTCTCAAGGCCGCAAACGCTGAACTGAAAACCTCCAAAAAGAACCTCGACGCCCTACACGTACGAGTTGTAGCTCTTCTCAAACTCGACAGGTGGGATGACGCCCTACGGGCCCTCGATGACGGCGGAGACAAATTGGCAGAGCGTTGCAAGCTAGAAAAGGCGTATGCCCTGTATAAATCCGGTAAACTCGACGAAGCAGAGGAATTAGCAAAGAATGGTGGCAGCAGAGGCTTAACGCATGTCGCCGCGCAAATCGCATACCGAGCAGAGAAATTCGAGGATGCCGCAAAGATATACAAACACTTGAGTGGGGAGGAGGCACCGATTGATGGGGAAGATACCGACTTAGGAATCAACAGCGCAGCTACGGATGCACAGCTAGAGTGGCAAGGAAATGGCGACAAGGTCGAGCAGAGTCGGAAGAAGCCCGGTCGGGAAGACCTCGAAGCATTTGAGACGACGTATAATGCGGCATGTGGGAGTATTGCTAGAGGCGATTTGGCTACTGGAAGTATGCTATTAAAACGAGCCCGGGACCTGTGTGAAGCTCACGACGAGTTGAGTGATGATGAGAAGAGGGCGGAGGTTTTGCCAATTATGGTTCAACAGGCATATGTTTTCACAAAGATGGGCAAGCTGGATGAGGCAGAGGCTTTAGAAAAAATGATTAATATTGCAGAGTATGTATCTAGGAAGGAGATAGTTGACAATCTGCTTACTTTTCCAGTGTCCCGGAAGCACCTACTAGAATCATTGCCCAAAATAACTCCTTGGCTGCCTCTACCAAAAACGACAATCCATATCTGACTGAGCGTATCTTCAGTTCCGCACCAAAATTGACTCATGGGGAGCAGCATTTTAAGCACCAATCAGACATATTGGTCCGAAATCGATATGCAATTGATCTTCAATCATTAAAATACTCTGGTGTGGCATACACTTCAGCGTCTATCATCTCCAAGTCACATTCACCAAACACCTCTCCTTTTATCTGCAACTTCGGGGTTCTCGGTGCAGCAGCTGCAGCAAAGTGCGAAACTGGAAAGGCTGGCTTGAAGCAGATTTTACCACTTCTAGAAAAGCGACCAAATGATGTTGGCCTGCTTCTAGTCATCATTCAGCTTTACGCTTTGACAAACAACCCGGGGCCAGCCACCCAACTACTCGAGGCCTTTTTCAAGAGACTTGAAGAGTCAAAGTCAGCGACGGATCATGATGTACGATTCGCACCAGGATTGATAGCTATTGCAGTTTCACTTTATCGATTAGCAGGTCGTAAAGGGCCCATAAAGACAGAGCTAGGGAAGGCGGCTTCCTACTGGAGGAAAAAATCGAAATCTTCCCCAACACTTCTTCGAGCTGCAGGAACATCGTTTCTTGAATCTTCAGATCCACAAGAGTTGAAGGTAGCAGGAGATATGTTTTCCCTGCTCCGAACAAACGAGCCTAACGACCGCACAGCTATTGCTGGTTACGTTGCCTCATATGCAACCACAGACTTCTCAAAAGTATCTGACGAACTTGAGAAGCTTTCTCCTGTTTCCAAGCTTATTGCTGGTGTGGATGCCGCTGCTCTTGAGGGGGCTGGAATTCCATCGTTACCTGTTCCAACTCAAGTAGCAAGCAAGAAGCGCCCAGTCGATTCGTCTGAGAAAGAAAAGGAAAAACCTGCCAAGGTTCGTAAAATCCGGAAGAGTCATATGCCCAAGGATTTTGAAGAGGGCAAGAAGATGGATCCTGAAAGATGGCTGCCATTGAAAGATAGAAGTTCGTACAGACCAAAGGGGAAGAAGGGTAAGAAGAAGGCAAACGATTTGACACAAGGAGGTGTGGTGAAGGAAGAAGGGGAGCGTTTAGAGTTGGCTGGTGGAGCTGGCACTGTGAAGGTTGAGAAGTCAGTTGGCGGGAAGGGGAAAAATAAGAAAAAGGGAAAGAAATAGAGGTTGATAAAAGATATATCAACTCAAGATAGCTTTGCTAGATAGCAGGAGGATCCAAAACACTCAATTGTTCAATTTGAAGAACAATTTGACAACAGTCTCGAGCCTGGTTTCACGAACCAATATACACAAGCGAAGGAGAATATTCTGCTGCTCAATTCGTTCAACCAAAATCAATTTCTCTCCCCGTTTACGACGACGAAAAAATGCTCGGGGGCGTAGATGCAGAGAGCCCAGGTCGTGCCTTCCATTCAATCGCAACACTCGTGTCGGGCTGTAAGAGGCTACGTAAGGCAAGTTGATGCTGAGAGGTAGGTAAGGAGCGATATCGAGTCCTGTCTCTTCTGCTGAGTGGGAGGGTCGATATCTGTTTAGGGAAAGAACGACCTTGGCCTCCCAAGTTCAATTCATCGTCCACCAGGTAGCACGGAGGCGAAACTTTTGAATCGTGGCTTCCTCCTGCGGAAGGTTCTTGACCTCTTGCCTCGTCAACTGCACGGGACTCGACAGCTTGCTCCTTCCTGGAGAGAGGGCACCGTCTTGAGTCTTGTCTCACGCAGCTGAAATCTCTGGCGACAACATCTCATTGTGAAAGGATCTCATAAAACTCATCTCCATCTGTTGATCGCTGCCTCAAACCCTCGAATATCACTTGACGACACTCATATCAAAACCAAGCCAACCAACTTCAACTCTCTCCAAGAGCGGTACTTATTTGCACCCCTATTTGCAGCATCTGTTTCGTATTGAGATATTGGTCTGTCGAAGTGTGGCATTGTTACAATGTTCAAGCCAATTGCGTCTGTGGAGAAGGATGAGGGGAAGAAGAAGGAATTCAAGTATTCTGATGAGGGTAGTGTGAGTTTCCCCCTCTCCACCACAAGACCCGAATTTCCAGAAACCCGAAACTCACAACTCCTAGTTCGATCTCCAATTTCCCAAACTATACGAAGTTTTATGGCCAGACCCCGATTGGGAAGATGAAGACAACGACGGCAACGACGAGGGTGAAGAGGGTGAAGAGGTCGAACTTCCCGAAACCGACCCTTCCGTGGCACTGGATCGCATTCAATCAGAAGCTGATGTCGCTACTTATGGAACGCATAATCAGGGATATGCCAATCCTATGATGCTGAAATTGGGGCATTGTATTTCGGACGGGGGGGCCAATAAGTTGGAGCGGATCAGAATTGAGATCAGAAAGAGGGACCAGTATAGGTATGGGATGGACAAGTTGTTTCATTGGACGGGGTATGGAATTATTGAGGTGCTGGTGAATCATGTTTGTGTTTCCTTCTTGCTCTCCCGTTTTTGTAATCTTGCGTGGATTTCGAAGGGAGCTGATGAATACCAATTGTGTAGCTTGTTGGTTTCAACAAGAGCCTCTTCCGAAAAGAGGTCTCTCCTTTATGGAAATGGGGATGGATGGAAGCATTGGTCACTTGGCTAAAAGTGGGTGAGGGAATCAACTTCGTCCAAGACCTGTTCAGTAATGCTTCCCCTTCTCACCTCCCCTTTCCACCTCAGCTCTCTCCTATAAAGTCTCGTAAGCTCACAGAACCCAGGGTGCGATGATAGGGATAGAATCAGAGAGCTATTCAGCATATTTATACCCATGTACATCGTCTCCCTTGAACTACTCTCAGAACACAACCTCATCAATGCCCCTCACTCACCCGCTTTCAATATACCGACTATCACGTTCCTCCTTATTGAGTTCCTACAACAAACCGCTGCGAACTTTGACATCGAGAACGTGCACGAGATCGTCAGAGCAGCGGATAAACATGGGGTACTTTTGAGGGAAATTGATGGGATTTTAGTTTCAGAGAAAGACATCGAACAGTTGAGGACCAAGGTTGGTAGGTGGGGAGAGATTGATTGGAAGATTATTTGGGAACGGTTCAGAGCTCGGCAGGGACATGAAGGCGGGACAAAGTATGAAATCACCCTAGAGGTGGTGGAGGAGTATAAGACCTTACCTGGATAGACAAGGTGGAGATGAAGGAATATTGGTAAAGGTTTAGACGCATTTTGTATTTCTAGGTATCTCTTTGGAAGGGATCACAGCGTCCTTGGGCTGGTTGAAGGTATAGCCTGTAAGTTTTTTCCAGCGCTTAGATTTTCTCCGAATCATCGTTGACGGCAAATGGTTCCTCAATATTTTCTCTGCCTTCGGCTGGAGCTAATTGTACAGACTTTGCTGCTGGACCCTCGCCATCTTCCTAAATAGGAGACGTTAGATGGTTTTTATGTTGGGTTGGTTGCTACTTTACCTTCCTCTCCATTCTCGTCAACTTCTCCGTCCTCTTCCTCATCCACATTCTCTTCTTGTTCTTCTTCCTCTAACCCTTCGTCATCTTCTTCCCCTTTTTATTTCTTCATTTGGGTCTTCTCTGGGTTCATTGAAGACCTGGGAAGTTTCTAGTGCCTTGAGAATTGAAGCCGCCTTAACTGTTTGGTGATGAGAACAAAGTGATTTTTATTTCCGGGTCGAGGCTGGAATACCAAACTCTGTGTCGAAAGTTGAAATCAAGGACAGGGTTGAATGAATGAAATGGGTTAAAGTGCTTCTTATCTCCTGTGGCAATTAAGTGGGCTTCCAGTAAAGAAGCTGTGAGTTGAGTACCAGTCAAGAGAAGTGAGCAAGAAGCAGCGTGAGCACAAATTAATCAATTAATCGATTATTAATCTGATTAATGTGATTAGATTAGATTAGATTATGATTAATAGGTTCCTTGACTCGATTAGATTAATAGAGTTTGATTAATCAGAAAAAATCAGATTAATATGATTACTTACTATATAATTATAAGTATATATATACTAATTAATCATAAAGTAGTTATTCTTATACTCGAGCTCTTTCTTTCCGTTCTTCTTCTCTTCCTTTCTTCCTCTATCTCTTCTACTACTTAGAAACCCTAGTTTTTTAAGCTAGTAATAGCCTTAAAGGTCTCGAATCTAATTATAAATTAAGTAGTTTCTAATCATTTATAAGGCTTATAAGGCTTATAAAGAATAGAACTAGTATTTATATATATTAGTAATATATGCTTACTAGTAAATAATTATAAGCTAATTTATTAAGGCTTAAAATAAAGAAGTTACGTAGTAAAAAGGCTACTTAGGAGGTCTCGCTTAAGCTCCTGGCACGCTGGGACGCCACTCCGACGCCACTCCGACGCCACTCCGACGTGATACCGAGCCATCGGTCCGTGCTCCGACTTCCTCGGGCCCGTTACGTGCTATATTAATCAATTAATCAATTATTAATCTGATTAACGTGATTAGATTAGATTTGATTATGATTAACACCTAAAAGGTGTTGATTAGATTAGATCAATGGCTATTAATCTAATCTAATCTAATCTAATCTATTCATTTCTCACACTGGCAAGAAGACCGCCTACTAATTATCAGTTTCTTGTTTTGACCTACAACCGTCAAAGGCGGACCAGGAATTCCAGAAAATGTGGTCACGATACAGGATTACACGACTCCTACATGCTAAATAAAATATTTACGTGGGATGGGAGGACGAGTAGCCGATGAGGTGGAATGATAGCCGGTTGCCGACTCTGAGTACTCATTCACATTGACAAAATACTTTGTGGATATCCAACGGTATCCTTACAGTGTCTGCACGAGACGCGAAGAAGCGTATTAAAAGTAAAAACATTGAGATCGTCCAAAAATGAAGAATCTAAAAACAACTCTGGAGTTACGTACTTTATCAACCTTTTCGTAAAGTGACATGGGCCAGCGAAAGCTTTCCGAGTGTTTCTAGAGACAGTATATAACGGGATCGCGCATTGTTCTCCCTCGGCTTTCTATCTTATTATTTGAAATAGTCTAGTAAAGCAGAACGGTGTTGTCCTTGACCGTTCAGAAGAAATTAACTCGATTCATTGACTCCTAATGAATAAGTTACGAAGAATGTTCCGCACGATGAAAAGTAAAGGTACGGTAGAGCAATAACCAATTCTCTTGTTTTCTCATGTTGCAAGAAAGGAGTGTTTCATATTGATACAGTGCCAAAGTATAGCCAGCCAAAACCACACCGTTCTTTGAAGTCTGAAACACTAAGCGAGTTTGAGCTTCTTTGAATAAGTAGGACTCAACTCTCCATTTATAAACACCTTTCTTGGAGGTTATTCACGACCAATTCTATATATTACACCCTTACTTCCTCCATTCTCTTCTTCTCTGAACCATCTCATCGACCTCCAATTCACACACCAGGCACATGGTCACTTCCCAAAATGACCTGAGAATCCCAAGAACATCTCAAGCCAAACGCCTTTTCTCAAAATGGAAAACAAAGACAAGACCCATATACTCCCTCACATTTTCGAGGCGCTGATGGTCATCTCACTCGGCGTCGCGGTATTTATATGTATCAACATCCTCGCCTTGTTCCTTTCGTTTCTCTTACAACTTACTCAACGACATTCCCTTGGGCCAGCACCACAGTCACAGCCGGCAGCTATCTCAACACCAGGTAGCAGGGAGAGAATACCGGATCCGGAAGAAGGGTTAGGTGGCGAGGAAGCGATTGGGTTTTCAAATGAGGATATACCACTTCCTTCTTATCCGAAAACCAAAAAGAAGGCAGTGAGATGGGATACCGGTGGAATGGAGTGGATAACTAAGTAAGGGGACAATTTGGGGTTTGCATGGGTTTAACAAGGCGGGATAGGTCAGGAGAATTGGATATGGTGATTTTCCCATACTCGGTAGGAGAATAAACTGAAACTTTCATATGCACTAATTATTAAGTTTAGAGTTGAGAGTGACTCCCAGTTTGCGCATCTGATAATTAATAAGTGAGAGGAAGCTTTGAATCTAAGAGAAATCCACGTGCATAGGTGAATGGGCCCTCGTCGCAACCAAAATGTGCATAAATTATGGGTGTGATAGATCATAGTAGGTGCATTCGTGGTTCTGCGAGTGGAGGGATAGGAACAACATCCAGCTCTTGTAATGCCAGGTTCGAGTTAGGGATAGGGGGGATCATCGACAAACAAAAGGTTCTTCCATAGTAGGGATGGCAAATGAAGTTGTTGCTTTCGAAACATGCCTTTCGCTGTTGGGACTGTGTTGATAAGCGTTCTGGTAGGAGATCATCACTAATTATAAAATTGATTAATACCGTTTAGGCTTGCTCAAATGGACTATAAAACAAAAACTGTATTAATCCACCTCTTCTCGAATGTTTATTCTAGGTAATTGCTATTCAGATATGTGTCTAGTACTGTACCTTTTGAGGAATTGTAGGATACTTACTTGATTTAATTGATTGAGGGCGTAAATCTTTAAAAGTTCATATATATCTTTTCCCACCTACTGCTTTCGCGTTACCAGGTTAAGAAATATATGCACCTAGATACGTGTATACAACACGAGCTAAACGATTACGCAATATATTAAGAAACAATTGATGATATGCACCAACTTATACGTGGTCACTATTCCGGGTATCTCGTCAGATATCCATGCATATATTTAAATAATTTATGCGAGCTAAACAGGCCCTGAGTTAATAATACTGATGAAGGTGATTCAACACTTAAAATTACTATACCCAAATCATGAATCTAAAGTCGCAACTTAACTAGCAAATTCAATCATTGGTGAATAAAGCCGACCAGCCCAGGTTGTATGTCTCAACTGTGAATCCATAGCAAAAGGGTTTGTGTGTTATGGACTGAGTCTGGGTGAATTTGCTGTTAATGGTAGATCATTAGCACTCCCGCGATTGATTATTCATTCCTAATTCACGACAACCTTACTTCAAGCAAAACTCCCCCCTTCCAACTGTCCAACATCCAACCCTTGTGTCTTCCTGGACCTCTCAACAACTCAACCCTTCCAGAGCAGACTGTTAGACACGTGCTATCAACTACCTAATCAAGATATCAAAATGCTTCCTAATCCGTTCCTCCTCATTTGGATTGTCCTCCGCGATCTCGGTTACTACATCTATCTGGGCTTCTTCTGGCTCTTCTATTGGCTTTTCTGGACCTTAGCCTGGAGTGTAATCCTTTTGGTCGCCACCATCATCTGTACAGTCCCCTTAGGGATGATAGTGTTCTGTCTACACTCGTGGGCGGAGCCGAGAAGAAACCTCGAGGAAGTCCGACCTCTCATAGCCGAAACCCGACCACAAGCTCCGTCGCAAACACCCAGGGATCTCGAGGAAGGAGGACCTGCTACCGAGACACAACCTCAATCTCAATCGCAAGGAACAATCGAACCCGAAGAAGAACCAATTCTTCTTGCGAAGACGCAAAACCAAACTCCGCCACCAAGGCAAAGTAATCCTGAGGAAGGACGAGCTCTCACTGCTGAGACGCGGGACGAATCTCCACCAACAACACCACCACCAGCTTATTCTACAATAACCCGGTAAGGAGATGCCAATGGAAGTTCGGAATAGGATGGCTTAGATCAGGAAACTTGGGATACATTGTTACAGTACCCCAGAGGATGATATTCTAGAGTCTAGACAAGAAAATCAAGGAAAAGTCCAATCCAGACCAGCGAACCAATTATTTTGAACACCAACTAGAAGAAGACGTTCGAGGCGGACTCCCACAGTCGTGAATTCCCAAGCTCAGTGCCAAGGAATATTCTGGAATGTGATGGACTATTGGTCTTTTGTGAAGGTTAAACAGTGGGGAGGGATTTTACTTCGATAAACTGAACCTTTGAAATTACTTTCACCCTACGAAAGCAAGATGAGTATCCAGAACACTCCCTCGATGTGTCTAGTATACTCTAACAAGGGTTTTTATCCCTGTAAGTAAGCTAGCTAGGATTAAAAAGTGGAATTTAAGAAAGCAGAGTAGAGACTACGGGCGCTAGCTTTATAGTTTTAAGTGTTTTAAGGGGCTGTAGAGGTCGATAAATAGAAATAGCTATTACGTGTCCTCTTTTAAGAAATAGTTAGTGCTTTTGGTATTTAAGAATAGCCTTATGTTATACGATCACCTAATTACTCTCTTTTTTTCTCGCTATTCCTCTACTTCTACGAAATTGCTTCTTTTAAAAGAATAAGTAACGAAATTAGACGTTTTAGGCGAAGTTTACTACTTCGCGTACTTACACCTATATACGCGTCTATAGGTAAGCCTTTAAATTCCTTACCTCTGAAGTGACTTAGAAGAATCGATCTACTTTAAAGAGAGAGAAGAGGAAGAGAGGGTAGAGAGCGAGAGAAAGCGTAAAAGTTAAAATTTAAAATTTATTATTTTAAAAAAGTCTAAGCTTTGTCGATTGTAGGCCCTTTACCCTTGTAGAATATTATTACTTTTTAATACTAATCCCTACTTAAAAATTCCTTGTAACTTCCTTGTAACTTCCTTGTAAACCCCCTAACAAGGGCCTCGATTAGGCCATATTTCGTGTGGTATAGAACACCCACGACAGGGGGGGCGCTTTGCTTTCGTAGGGTCACGTTGGGCTTTTTGAAGCAAAGCATTCAGCAATAGTTAGTGCAGATCCGCGAGTCCTATTGTCCACATGCCATTCTAAACTCTAGATGTGAATGTCGAAACATCAAAGTAACTACGAGTTTCTTCCTTTCCTTTTATTACACGAAACTTTTGAGACGATATTTTTTCTCGGGTGTACGACGAACGATGAGGTTAGTTGAGGGCCATGGCAGGGAAGCAACGACCTGAAGATGGACTGCTGCCAACATTTCAGACACACCACTCGATAACGGGAATTTCCATAGAAACCAGTCAATACCGCCAGAGTTAGAGCTGAGGAAGAAGTCAAAGACTTTAGATAATCAGCCGAAGGTCTGGAATATCTCGTCTCGTCATTGCTTCCCATCGTCACAAGAACATCAATGCAAGCAAACACGAGGACTTATTTTTTCAACATATTATGAATTACTTTTATCACTGTGGTTTATCGTCCTAGCATCGGGTATCACAAATGCATCCTCCATGCAGCCATCTTCCCAGCAATTCTACGAACCACATTATATCTACCGAAAAGGGCATGACATCATGAATTCTAAAACTCCCCCAATAAAAGCACAACGCCAAAAAGCTTCAATCAAGCAGGTGTAACTTTGATGAAGCCTGCCGAGTTGGAAATCAACATTCCGGCGATACTGGCTGAGGTCAAGGTTGCGATGACACCGGAGATCAAGGCTGAGAAAGCGACTTTAGCGACACGGCCAGCTCGGTTTGGTGCCAGTTGGGACAGGACACCAATCTGGATACCGACGGAGGAGATGTTGCCGAATCCGCAAACAGCGTAGGTGGCGATGAGACGAGATCTGTCGGAGAGACCAATAAAGGCCTCGTCCTTGACAAGGGAGCTGAACTGCAGATTGTTAGCATCTGATGTAAGAAAGGAATAGGAGGAAAGACTTACAGCGACGAATTCGTTGGCAACGATCTTGATACCGATCAATTGACCGACCGCGAAAACATCCTTCTTCTGCACACCAAGGAGCCAAGCGACTGGGTAGAAAATCCATCCGACAAGTTTCTGGATAGTCAAGTGTGGGATGCTGAGGTAACGTGCGGCCCAGCCCAAGAGTGCGTCGCACAAACCGAGGAGAGCGAGAATGCAAAGTAAACTAGCAATGATCATACCAGCAATCTTGATGCCCAACCACCCACCATTGGCAAATGCGTGAAGGCTGTTGGATGGCTTCTCATCGTCATCTTTGGGAATGACGATCTTTCCGGCGGTGAGAGACTCTTCAGTTTCGGGCCATCGAAGCTTGGAGATTGCAAGAGAAGCAGGAATACTCATGACGCAAGATGAGACCAATGCCAAAGGACTGATACCCATAGCGATATATGCGGCCAAAACTGAACCAGCGATGGTGGCAAAACCAGAAGTCATGACTTGATGCAACTCTGCATCAGTAAGATGAGGAATGAAGGGTTTAATCAACATAGCCGACTCTCCTTGACCCACGAATGGAGAAGCTGCTGCCACGACTGCCTCGGCTCCAGAAACACTCATGGTGTAGAAGAAGACGGTCGCAAACTTCTTGATACCCCATTGTAGCAATCCCCAGTAGTATAGTAGTTGGACCAAAGCGACGAAGAAGATAATTGGTGGGATAACTCCAACGATAAACCAATGCGTATCTAAAGCGGCTTGGCCAGTAAGAAACGAAGTGCCATCGGCGGCGAAACCAAGACCAGTTGCAGCAAGGTAGGCGATGAAGTTGAAAATATCGTACTGGAATTTGATTAGCTTGCCAATTCTGACTGGGGAGTGAATTTTATAAACTTACACCTGCTTTGGTACGGAGCACAAACAAGGCCAAGATGAATTGTGCGAGCATGCCGACAATAACAGTCTTCCACTTGATCAAGCTTCGGTGCCTCGAGGTTGCATAGAAGCCAAAAATAAAGACCAAAAGGCCAAAGAGACTGACAGCTCTGTTTGAGCGGCTGTTGTCGCTGCTCGTCTTGGTTAGGAAGGTGCCGAGCAAGATAACAGCAATTGTGCCCGCAGCTCCAAGAGGTAGTTGCAGCTTATCAGGAATCAATTGAACGGGCTTCTTCACGCCATTGACGAACACAAATGCGATTGGCTTGGTGACATATTTGGTGGACACGTGAAGAGTGATGATACGGATGGAAAGGGCAAGGTAGACCAGGAATGGCTTCAGCCAGCCAATATCATGACGGTGAAGGATGAGGCCAACAATCCACCAGCTGCAGTCAATGTCAGTAGTCTATTCCTATAGGCTATCGGGAGGGAATTTTTAGAGTGAGACACGTACGCGGTCAAGAGCAACCATGCTGCAAGGTGGATGAAGAGGCGGTATTGCTTGTAGAGCTGTCGGATTCGGGATGGCTGATGGACTTCTTGCTCCTCCTCAATTGAAGCGGTTTGCTTGATGCCCATATCCTTCTCACTGCTGGTGCTGACATCTTTGGCGTCGACGGATAAGGTGCCTCCGTTGCTCTTTTCGTCAGTGTAGATGGGGAGGTCAGATTTTGGCGGTGAAGGGGTGATGGAGTGGTCGGTGGTGTGCGCAATGGCTACGCCATGCTCTTGCTCTCTCTCTGGGTTCTCTGGGTGAGTTGAAGCCATATTGAACGTGTTTTGCAAGGGCGCTCTGCAAAGCAAAGCAAAGCAAACCGGTGGTGGGGTTGTTGAAGCTCAAAGGTGAGAGATATGGTAGGTAAATAGAGGGAGGGGTGAAGTGGAGGAGGCCAAACTAGGTATACGTAGGGCGAGAAGCGGGCTCAGTGAAGAACGACGACGCTCCGCTCTTACAATCACAACCAAAAATCAAAAACACTTCGACAACACGACGACGACACAAGAAATTCAAGTACGAGTCGGGTCCAGTACGATCCAGTACCACGTCGGAAAGGGCTCGAGTATTTAAACCCACGATATCGCTGTGGCCGATATCGATGGGGATCCTGGCCTAGCACTGCATGCACATCACCTTAGACCAGTGGAGGCTAACGAGAAGCTGCCGCTGCCTCCTCCCCTCCTCCCCTCCCCACTGCAGATAGCAAGACCGCAGAAAATCTGTGTGCATTAAGTAATATTCACAGTCCCGTCCAATGTACGAAGTACGAAGGGCCCTCTCAGCGATTGCGGTGATCTGATTGCTCCAGATCCATTCGTTGCCGGAATCTAAATCCTGGTCAGTCTTTTCCCTACCCTACCCCTACCTCGAATGATAAGAAGGTCCAGCTCCAGCTCCAGCTCCAGCACAATCCCAATGGAAAGTTCTTGTTCAACGAACCAACAGCTCGTACCAGGTCACCGAGAATTCCCCAATTGGGTTGGATTGTTCAAATGCCTGCGCCGTTGCCAACTTGCCACTGCTGAGCATTTGCCCTCAAATGAACCTTCTCTAGGTCTCTCCAGCGTCTATCACCGTCAGCAAGATAAGAGCCGTGTCCAGGCGCTCTATCGAGCTTCTCAGCCTTTCTCCTCAGGATCTATCGACGAAAGAGGAAGGTGGTCGACTATCGCCAATAGAAGATGGTGAAGCACCGAGGAAATAAGGTTTTCAACATGCGGAGAGTGGCCCACTCCGAAGCCTGTCCCTGGTCCACACGAGCAGCAGAATGAACGATTGGGAAGCAGCCTTTAATCTGGGATCCAAGTGTGGGAGGAAGAGACGAAACATTGGATCGTGAACCCGTGAATGGCTTCAACTTCAACCGAAGACGATGGATGGGGAGGATGGCGTCTGCAAGGTCGATCATCTTCGCCGAGGAGGAATGGAAGGAGGGGAAACAATCGCCCATGTGGCGTCGCCACGGCCTCTCCAACGGCAGCCATCCGGGCCTAGCGGCTCACGACAGCAGAAGACAGCAGAAGACAGCTGCCTCAACTCGTGGAACATCTTCTCCGCTTCTATACTTGACCCGGCGCCACACGGTGCGACCACCGATGTAAGAAGAAGGAAAAGGCTTCCACAGAGGGACTCTATCGAAGTATGAAGTCACCGCGAACCCAAGCTACGGAACTGGCGGGTTTTTTCGATGGATATTGTCTCGAGCAAAAGTTGAACACACGCGACAATTTACCCCAATCGATACGACCTTCGCGACTACCAAGAAAATCTCCGATACGGAGGTACTCCACTCAATATCCCAAACTTCATTCTGGGCCCCGAATTCTTATCAGCACATCCAGGCGCAAAACTTAGATGTTGGAAGATGAGAAATGATGCCTACCAAAAGCTTTCCACCATGTGCAAACCCGCGGACTTGACCGTGTCATTTCCAGAGCCAAGAAATCTTTTATCGGTTGTGCCACCACTGTGCAGGAATGCTTCACGAAAGTCGAATCGTTTAATGGAAAGATCCGAAAAGTCACGCATGGCTTCCTGCAGCCAACCACCGTTGAACGACGCTGTCTTGATCAATATTGCCACCGTGTTCCATTGCTCTTCGAGATTCCTTCCTTTTCGAGCTATCTACCTGCATTCTCTGCAATAGGCCGAGGAGCCCATACAGGTATGGCAGCTCGACTCGAAATATAATAAGCACAAAACTCTCATGATGGACATCAAATACGGCAGGTTCGTACCTGCCTACCTACCCCTCGTTGTTCCAACTTTCTAAGGTAATCCAAGTAAATTATTGACAACTTAACCTAGACATTTGGACAATAACTTCAATTGCCCCAACTTGGGAAAATTTGAATAACGCGCTTTTAGCCATGAGAAACTCTATTAATTTGTTGTCATGCTGAATTAGCTACGACCTCGATGATTATGATTTTCCCTGGATTTAGCTTGCTAACTCGCTAAAAGCCGCAGTTGGTAACGATAACTCCCGTGCAATTGAGGTTATAATTGATGTTTGAGACAAGTAATTTGCCACTTGTTTCTCTATAACAGGCCCACAAGCCTATTTATTGCGGCCGCAACGCCCCTTCTTGATTCAACGCCCACCTCCCGTGGATGTATTGTCGCAACGCCTTTCCCCAAAACGCTACCGGAAGCCCAACGCACCCGACTATCAGGATTGCCATACCAATCTCAAGGCCCACCATACCATAACCCTGTAACTGAATCCAAGGCACAATGGCGAAACTCAAAGCAAAGCTTGCTGAATAACTCAAACCACCTACGACCACCAGCGCTGGAGCTGTATACTGTGGAAAGGCCTCGACTACCCATAATGTGACTGCGGCCCCGAGAGCGGCAAAAGAGAAATTGTTGAGACCGTATGAGAGATAGATAAGACCGGCATGCAGCTTGTATTCCACGGTCACACCATAAATGATAATGCTCAAGAAACCAGTCAAAACTGGCAAAATGAAGGCTGGTAGGCAGTATTCCGCCTCTCTAACCCCTCTGTTCCGTACTGTTAACCAATGTGAAATATAGGGAACGAGTAAAGCTGTCTCCGGCCAAACCAAAAAAGCGCCTACGGAGCCGGCCAAGTTGACAAGGGCGGTCAGATTTGGAGGTATTTCATAAGGCTTCTGGCTCAAGACCAGAGGGTAAGTTTCCCCAATTACCAGCATGCTACCGAAGATCAATGCCCAGAGAAATGCGACCCAAAATATTAAGGGATTGATGGAGCATAGCAAGACTTGGTAATAACAAGCTCTCATCGCCCTCCAACCCCGTCGTGTATATCCCTAGGTATGAAAGTCAGTTTATTTACCTAAGAAATGGGACATCAAATCAAGATAAAGCGCGCATAATGTAGACGGATAGACTTACCCAAAATCTTAGGTCATTTCTACTGATTGCTAAGAAATGCCGATCCGGTGCCTCTGGGAGAACTTTTCCGCCTGGAGTCTCGTTCCAACCTTCATAAATGTGGAGCTTTTCCTCGGAGTTTTGCACGAGTACGTATCCATCGAATGCGATAGGAGGGCGTACATAGTAAGTTTCCGGGCACAAGAAGAACCCAAACAAAATATTGATTCCACAAGGCAAAATTGACCACCGAAAAACAGCTCTCCAATCTGTGACGAACAGGGGTATCTGGGATACCACAGCACACATGACGAGTATCAAAGTCGATACGAAGGCCCACGTCGTCCCGATTGCTTTTGGTCTTTCGTCGATATATGTCAAGTCTATAATGACGAGGTACATCTATTTAATCTTAGTACTTGTTCCCAAAAGCAAGAAAAAGATTCAAATACGGTAGTAGTACTGAATCCTGCAACCAGACCCAAAAAGCAAACAGATATAAGAAGCTGGTAAAAGGACTTCGTCTCGGCTACAGAAATTGTGCCAAGCAGCAAAATCAAGCTACAGAGTAGAAGTACCGGACGTCTTCCAAGTGCCAAAGTCAGAGGTATCCAAAGCAAAGTTCCAATTCCCAGAAACAAGGTAGGCAGCGATAGCAGGATTGAAAGGTTGAAAGGTGCCGTGTCCTATCGTATGGTCAGCTTGCGCTCGAAAGAGGATTTGTTAGTGTAATTACCTTGGGTGTGAACTCCATAGCCAGAGGTTTAAGCAAAAGACTTGCTATCTGAATGAGAACGAGGACTATAGTGGCATTGAAAAGGAGGGCAAAGAAAGCACCAGCTCGCTTGCGAGCGCTCCAGTTCAAAGGGTCTCGAGCCGATCGGCTGGGAATAGGTAGTTTGAGAACTGATCCATCAGCGGCGACGAGGAACACGCTGCCTTCGCAACCGCTGAGTCGATTCATTGTCGAGAAGGCAATTTCCAATTTGAATTTGGGAAGTTATGAGGGGGGGTGTTTCGATCTTCTGTTGGCCCCTTTCGAGGAAGAGGAGAACTTATAAGAGGGCAGCTTCCAGAGTTCCCTCCTCCAAGGAGTTAGGGATACTCTGGTTCATGTTTAGATTAAGCTTTTTTTGGTGCACAACATGAACGAAGGACGCACCACTCGTGCAGAAAATTTATTGGGATGTGACGGTTCCGATAGCTTGATGTAAAGAATGGCGAACTCAAAGTCCATGATCTGCGTCACTTCATTGGAGAGCGGCTCCTAGATAAGGTGCCCCTAGATACTCTCCCCCCCCTTGAATAAAATGTAGAGTGCACAGACATTTAGTATGGCACAGCGGCCGTGCGCTTACATTTTATTTAGGGGGGGGGAGAGTAGAGTTTTCCCTTTTTGCCTATGCATTGAAACACGGTTACACCCCGCATCAATCGTCGCACTGACGAATTATCAGATGGAAGAATTGGCGGAGCATCTCAACTTTGGCCCCCGTGAGATCTGTTGGTAAGAATAACCTCGTGCGCCTAGATTCTCGAGAGAGGGGTCTTTTTACTGACGACGTGACAGAATATCTTCTAGCCAGAGTATTGAAATTTCCTCTGCGGATGCCATCTCCCTCTGCTGTTTAGGGATTGTTTATATCATTATTTGGGAGAAGGATGTTTACAATACACCATGTCTAAGAATCACCCCCATCCGAGGTCGTTTGTACGATTGGAGGAAGGACGTGCTGTGATGAGTTCTCTCCTCCAAAAATGTGCACACGTGACCTTGTTTTACTGAGGTGACTGGAAGGTGACGACCATCGGGTAGCAAAATCCTGCCGTTTCAAACCACGTTTCCTCTCCTACAACACTTCATCATCACCTCCGACAACTAGTCGCCTCATAAGAACTTAGTATTACGATCAAAACAAGACATCGCATGGGATTTCAGGGATTGAACTCCTCCCGGCTAAAATGGTGGTTGGTTACCTGGAACTAAGCAAGGCAGCTGATTTCAGGGGCTCTTCCTACATACCAACAATCCTTTTGGCCCCCTCATTTGAATTTTGGGTAGTTTTTCTGCGAGCACCGAGTTTGGTGCCGTGGCTCTTTCCAACTTGGTGCTATGGGTGAGATCCTGTGTGATAGCATGAGTACGATTTGTCGGTTGTTTGTGGTGTTGGCGTTTCCATTCGCTTGTTTGAGCTGGCATTCTTACGCGTAAGAAATCCTTGAGGCTCACGGTGAGAAGTTTTCGGCATTGGCCACCACTTGCTCACCCAACATATAGGTGAAGATCAGGTGAGATGGAAAAATTGAAAGAGGTGAATGTTGTCTCTTCAATTGAAATGTTGTCTTGAGAGACAATATTCAATTTTTCTTCTTCATTTTTCGCGAAATGTGATCCAGCGGAGCTCTGCCATGTCTATTGTGTTTTTGACATAAGGATCATACGTTGCGTTGCAAATGCTTGTGATTCATGGCGGAGTACCTACTATACTATTTGATGTCGAAGGAACAATTAAAGTTAAATAATTTTGAACAATCGGTTCCTTCTGATGGCCTCGCCCTCACACCCATCGACCGAGCTAGGTGAGATATACGGCACGGCCAATAGAAATACAGCATTCGGGTAGTGTTCTCGAGGTTGGCGAAGCTCCTATGCTAATTTCTAGCTGCGTAGGCTTTAGCGAACATGCACGCAATTTCGAGCATTGCTTGTGGAGGAGCTTGTTGGTGAATACCCCTTTGCAATTCCACTCGACATGTTTACATCATACCCCAGCCTCTCTCCACTTGGTAACTTTGAAAAAACATAAGTATCTTTGCAATTTCTTTAGAAGTTTTTCCTGGCACCCTGCAACTTGCAACTTTCCTGAGACATCATCCAACTTGGTTTCTCACAGTCCTTCCTTTGCAATTTGTATTTCGCGTCAGCATACCTCAACATTTTTAACCGGCCCTTCTCAACTTCAATCATGGTTTCTCTAAAGGCCTTAATCTCTGCGAGCTTTGCTCTTTCTTCTTGCTCCCTTGCCTCTGGCTACACTTTGAAGCACAAATATGATGCCTCGAATTGGTTCGACTCCTTCAAATACCACAACGTAAGTTATACTGCCCTTCAAAGATTTCACTGAATCTTTCTAACTCGATGTTTCAACAGGAGGATGACCCCACCCACGGCACAGTTGATTACGTCAACCTTGCTGATGCTCAACGCCTGGGATTGACCAAGATAGTCGACAATAAGGTCTATATGGGAGTTGACACTCAGTCCGTTGTGCCATCTAGCAGCCGAGGCCGTAAATCTATCTGGGTTACCAGCAAGGAGGAATTCAATCATGGTATCTTGATCGGTGACTTCCAACACGTTCCCAGCAACGACTGTGGTGTTTGGCCTGGCTTGTAAGTTGAAACACTTCAAAGAATTGATACCTTCTTGCTTCAATTGCCCATACTAATTCACTTTCTCACTGCAGCTGGACTATTCGTGAAGGAGCTGATCTTCCTTACGGAGAGATTGACATCCTCGAATACTTCTCCGACATGCCACATGGCTTCATGACCCTTCACAGCGATCCAAAGTTGCCTGAATGCAAATTCAATCAGTCACCTTCCGGACAACGAGGAGAAATCAACCAAGGCTTCACCTCTTGCTCAGGCGACGCCGGTTGCAGCACGGCCGGTCCCGACAACGGCGCTGGTGCTGAGTTCAACAAGGGTCAAGGAGGAGTCTATGCCATGGATTGGACTAGCCAGCACATCAGAATCTGGTATTTCGCACGCAACCAAGTCCCAGCCGATATCACTGCTGGCAAGCCTGATCCTACCAAATGGGGCAAGCCAAACGCAAACTTCGACTCAAACGATGGAGGCTGTGATCTCGATAAGAACTTCCCTCCTCAAACCATTGTAATTTTCCCTTCCATTCCCTTGCCATTCAAATCGCTAATACCTTGTTCAGTACTTTGACACAACATTCTGTGGTAGCATGGCCGGTGGAAAAGGTTGGACCGACTGGACCAACTGTAGTAAGAAGACAGGAACCGCTACCTGCGAAGAGTTCGTCAGAAAGAACCCCCAGGCTTTCCAAAATGCGTACTGGCTCGTCAACTCCGTCAAGATCTACCAATAGATAATTCCTCACGAAGTTCTGGAGCTCATCTGTACCACCACCACATACTCCCCGGAGGATTTCTTATGTCATATCGCCTTTTATTTGGGAGTTATTATTTGCCGGCCATGTCTTTAACCCATTTTCCGCTCTTTTTTCTTTTTCACTGTATCACCATTGCATATGCATTTGTTTGCGAGGGCGTTTGAGGACTTGTGAGCATTCAAAAAGGGACCATCACGGGAAATGAAGTGAGCATGGAAAATTTCGACTGGGAGCATACCAAAACGGCTTACTGCCCCGAAGAGCAGAGAGCTTCTCAACGGAATTGGGGTTTGGTAGACCCTTTTTAGCGCAAATTCAAAAAGAGAGTTTCGCGAATCTTTGACTTTTACAATCGTGATCGGTGACTTGACGTTGGGCACAATCTTTTATCTCTTGATTTCTCATTTGTAGAGATCGTTATGACATCACAACCATAGAGATATTTAAGGCTAAGCAACCAAAAACGACTTACAGTATCTTCATCGGCGTGAGCGACATCACTCGCTTCCAAGGCGATCGTTGCAGACCACATTCTTCTTCTTCAAGTAAACAGCCTTTGTACCAATACCGTAAACAACAAAAAATGGCGTATCACAGTTACACATAAACCCATAATACCACCAGTCACTCGAGCCACCTCAATCTCCTTCAACCCCCCTTCACAGCCCTCCTCAAACTCCCATATAATGGTTCCACAAACTCAGCAGCTCCACCTCTCTATCCATCTCCTCGGGACCTCTCCAAGTCCTATGACCAAGACTCCCATGCAGTGTACCCTCCCACAATCTCACCGCCACCTCACTTCCCGCCCTCTCACAACCACAAGAGAAAACCCTTCGTCCTCGTGATCCTGTCACCCTACTTTGTACCCCCTCAAGTCGCTTCCCGAAACCCGAAAGAGAATCTCGTGCGTGACAGCGGTTCGGGAGGGTAGAAGCGAGTTAGTGAACTGTGGGTTTTCGGGTCTCGGTTCCGATGACAAGCAGCCCTGGGATTTCCAAATTTAATAGGTAGTTGGTGGTCGGTGCGAGGTTGTAGACAAGGGTTGGGAGATTGAAGAAGAGAAGAAGAACAAGTGAAATGAATTGACCGACTCGAGTAATATTTGACGAGAATGTCGAAGACTGTGGCTCAAAATTTTAAACTAAGACCTCAGCTGAAGCCGACGAATCCACCACTGAAAGTTCCTACTAGCAAGTAAGCACA
Source organism: Hymenoscyphus infarciens (assembly GCA_001414345.1). Lineage (NCBI taxonomy): Eukaryota > Fungi > Ascomycota > Leotiomycetes > Helotiales > Helotiaceae > Hymenoscyphus > Hymenoscyphus infarciens. The sequence goes on along the minus strand of LLCB01000356.1, from coordinate 33,632 downwards.
ATATGATTCAGTCGAAGTAAAGTTACAGAGTGAAGAATTCGGTTTTCGGGTACCTACTGTCCCGAGCTCAGGGCCTGCCAGGTGAAGTGCAATTTTTCGTCTTACTCTAGCAAGTTAGAAAAAGGAGGGCAAAACATTCCACTTTATGCTAAGACTATGAGATAAGCCTAAAAATCAAAGCGCTGTCAACGTTAATCAAGCTTCACGTTCATCATCACATAGGCATTCGCAGGATGTTACAAAAGGCATGAATTATCCCAAACTCCAGCTAGCTGCAGATATGGTAGAAACAATCAAAGAGACCCCCCCCTAGTAAAGTCATCTCTATCAAAAGCGAAATTAATTCCGTAGACTCGCAGTTCATAGAAGGAAAACAGCTCAGAAGCTGATTAATCATCGCGCCTTTTCAAGAACACCCATCCCCACCAGCCCCAAATTGTCGCCCAAAGGAGAATTGGCAAATGCAATTGTCAGCCTTTGAAAAGAAAGAAAGAAAATCGCAGAAACTTTATGATCGTATTCTCGAGTTGCGAAGGTCCGTAGACAAAACTCGAAAATTATGTCATGTCTGCCAGTCAGTAGAGAGAAGTTGCGAAGCTGAAAAGTTGAGAAGTTGAAAGGAGAAACATATCAATGGGGTTAGAGCTCGTCCTCATCGAACCCATCCATATCAAAATCGCGGTCTTCGTCCTCGTTGTGGATACCATTGCTTTCTTGATAGGCTTCTTCGTCAGGATTCTCTTGCTCAGCTTCGTTACCCATCGGAATAACAAACTCTCCTCGTTTGGGAAGATTGTGATAGATGTGGCCTTTGGGGTACTTGACATGACCGAGTCTACGTTGAGGAGCACAACCATCTGTACTGAAGTTAGCTCATCTATTCCTCCAATATCATAAGTGGTGGCAAAAGGTTCAGGGTTCCAAGATGGGATGACGGAGTAGTGTTCGGCGTAAGTTCAAACAATCGGCCTAATTGTTCCACGGTATTTGGAAAAAACAGTCCCAAGCCGTCTGGACAATGGAGCAAAATGTTTAACCTTATTTGGGACAAATTCGCCCGGTTGTTCCACAACTTTTGGAACAATCAAGCCAAAGTACTCCAACTATTTCAGACAATAGAAGAAACGGCGGAGTTAACTTTCGCAGATTATGCGAAGCAAGGGAAGTGCAGAAGCTGAATGAGAAGTTGACTTACCCTTCCATTTATAAGGCCGTTTATTGCTAGTATCACGAGGAGCACAAGTGGACTTTCTCTTATTTGCTCTTCCGTGACTCAAAGGACCAGATGGAGGGGTTGCTTTGTATGAAGGTGTCTCTGGAGTGCGTGGCTTTGGATAAAACCGAGACTGTCCAACGTTGCCAGTATCCAAAAATGAATGCGGGCGGATCGGAAGTTGCTCAAATTGATACAGTGTCTCATCATCTTCGAGTGGATCTTTGTAAAAGATACCGAGCTGACCACCGTCGCCATTTGTACCACTTTCTACGACTTCGGGGTTGTTGCGTTGAGAGTCTTCAGCCAAGTGTGCGAGTTGCTCTTGGTGAATATGGAGGGGAAGCTTGGGACCCGTTGGCGCAGAAGAGTGGAAGAGATGATCAGCTTCGCCATCCATTGGAGTAGTAGCTCCCTCCTTCTTTTTGATAAGAAGCTGGGGAAGGATGTGACGATCGCATTTCGGAACTCGTGGTTGATAATCTTGGCGATGCGGAAGGATCTCGGTCTCGTAAAAGGGGTCTCTCTTCTGCTGCTCAATCTTGATGGTCTCGGACTTTCTGATGGCCTCATCTGTTGTGTTGAACATCAAGGGGATACCGGTATACTCATTCTCGGGCTCTGGTGCAATTCTCTCCTTTTGTCTGGCAATAGTGAATTTTTCAACTCCATTTCGGACATCCTCCAATGACTGCCACTGTTGCACAGCATCATCTCCAATGAACTGATCAGGATTAGGAGTTCCCCATGCGGCTTTCTTCATGTACTTTGGGAAGCCCCAGTTATCGGGATCCGTCGCGTCAGTGTCGTTCCATTCAAGGTAGAGGAGTCGCTTGTCTGCGGATACTTGAGTTTTGTTTCCTGTCTATTTGACTTGTTAGCATTGTCTCTCTCCATACCAGCACACACGACAGCTTATCGGAAGATGATCAAGCGCATATTTGAATTTGATCAGTGGTGAAGGCTTAGAACAGATTACATACCTCCTGCTGTTCGTGAACAAACTCATCGGCGATGTCATCAATTCCACCACGCTCTCCTAGCCTTGGAAGTTCAATGGGAGCTCGGCGAGTTGGTGCAAGTTCACGATCTTCATCGAAGATTCGAGCATGCTGCCATGGCACATGACGATTGCTGGGACGGACGACTGCATCATCAGCTGGTGGTGGATTTGGGCAAGGCGAGGGAGAATGCGAGGGTCGCGATGCTGGAGGAGTGGTCGTTGCCATCCTTGAGAGCTATTGTTGATGGTATGTAGTTGTGCGATTGTGCGATTGAGGGTGGAATAACGTAAAAGAAAAGAGAAGGCTGGGGTTTGGATCTGGCTTTTCAAGGCAAGAACAAGAGAAATAACCTGTGGGGCAGGCACCTGAAATTATGTCCAATGAGTGCCTTCCTCAAACTCTGAACCTCTATTCACTTGAAGTTGCTAGATTAGGTGAATAGCAGGTTGTGGTAAAGTTGTTTGTCAGCTTTAATTTCCCTGCACTTCCTAGGGAATGCAATTGAATACTTCAGTCTGTTGATGCTTGTTATATTGGGGTAAATTGCAGGCTGCAGTAAAGTTGTTCGTTAGCTTTGATGTTTTTAACCGATCTTGGGAATTGTAATTGAATAAATCAGCTGATTGCAGCTTGGTATAGCTATTGTGAATAGTGGGCTCTAGTAAAGCTGTTTGTCAGCTTTAATTTCCCAACCGATCTTGAAGAGTGAAATTTATCAACTAAATCAGCTGTTACTTGGATATTTTTATGTGACTGGAGCAGTTTCAGAAGAGACTATTTTGTTCTTCTAAAGTCCCTGTGAATGACGCAGTTCACGCAACCAACTCAGACAAATAGTCAATAGAAAGCTGAGCCTCATATATTTTCACCATCTGAAGGACATACGTGCCTTAGTGAAATGAATTTCTGGCTAATATAAAGCGACATATTGCAGAAACTCAGCTTTGAGTACAGTACGATAGCTAAGCCCTGGAAATTTGAAACATGAACTAAGAGAGCTTCGTCGTTTCATAATAGTCCCTGCCTCTTTGTTGTTGTCAAGAATCAAGGTATTGGATTAAAACGAAAGCCTATCTGGTTTTTCACATTTTTTCACCTTCAAGGTGGATCGAGAGGTTTGCCAAAGAGCGCTGATACGATATTTATCGTAAATATCGCGCTAAATATCGCTGGGTCGCTTGAATTTGATACGATTATTTTCGACAAAAAAGTGACGACAACCAATAATTTATCGGATTTTAACGCTAGTGCTTTATAGTACTAAATAAACATCACATGATTTGTATTTTCTTACCTATGACTACGAAACTTATACTACTCTTAGAACTTAAATTTCTAAATATATATAGAAATACTTAGAAAGCATGCGACTTAATATTTATTTAGATAAAAGTCGTCATATGGGCTCTCGACCGGATCTACTATTCCCGCCGATTATCGTTTGTCTATGTCATCGTCGATATATCATCGGGTCATTTTATACGATACGAGTATTATCGTAGACCCCCTCAATATGCCACCGATAATATCGGCGCCCAAGTCTGGAAGAGCTCAAGAAGTAGAGTGGCTCAAATATGAGAAAAAGGATGGAAAAAAACCAATTAATACAGGAGCACCTCAAATTTCTAGTATATAAGATTTTCGCCTCATCTCACCATCAATAGCTAGGCGCCAATTGTGCTAAAGTGCTGAGATATAATAATGAATAACCTCTTCCTAATTCACTTCAGAGGTGAAATGCTTCAAATGCATGAAAGACAATTTTCTTCCAGTGCCATATTGCACAATGTGAATCACGGCAAGCATTGCGTAAATCAACGTCAAAAGAAACTAAAGTACTTAACAATAGCACACAACTGCTCTTCACTGAACTATATTGGAAGGGATGGAATGACTGTTAATAAGGAGAGAATTGTCCACTCCAGAGAAGATTGGGAGGTACATAATTACAAGGAGTTGACATGAAGCTCCACAGGAGAGATGGATAAGCATTTTAGATCAAAGCATTGGCCAGTACAACGTGAACATGGCAGGGCAGATAGCAAAGTGCGTAGCAGGCAAGCAATAGTAGACCACCGCAGAGGAAGTTGTTTGAAGCACCCGGAGCGAAAAAAGTAATCTCAAATGGAAGGAGGATGTATTTTCAAGCATCGTGTACTTGTATTTCGTGGCTAAAACCACGTCTATTTAGATTTTGTGGCAGAATCCAGCTATATGAAGATCCCAGAAAGCTCTATCTGAAACGTTCCAGGAATTATTTCTACACCAATCCGATGCCTGACTCTGAATCATGATGATGGCCCTCTAGATAAAACGCCAGCCAATGCGCAAACGCCATTAAAAACAAAAAAAAACAAAACCAGTATGTTGTTACATCAAGAATAGGCAGCAACAGTAAAACTGAGCAAGGATCCCACGGTCAATCCACCGACTAGATTGAGAACCATAAATGATCCAGCAGCTTCTCGTTCCTCTTCCTCGACCCATTTTCCAGCGTCCATCATACAGAGACTGCCAAGCCAACCATTTGTCGCACCAAAAAACAGCTGGACGACACCCAGGTAGAACCAATCGCTTTTGATGACTGCTCCCTTGCCATTCAAGTTACACAGGTAGTAGAGGGGTATGAATCCAGCTCGAAGAACCGAGAATACGCAAAGGAGCCGTGGCCTAGTGGTCACGAAATATGGTATGCTCGTACTAAGTCGGCCTATGAGATCCCCAACATTCCATGTCAGGAAGCCGAGAGGGATGAAAACTGGCGGAGTGAGAGAGCGAGGAGCTTTCGCTACAGGCACAACTGACACAACCTTCGCCGTGTAGACCGGGAAGAACATTGTGACTGCGAAACATATAGCTACCGATGCTGCAAGGAAGAAAAGTTTCTTGTATAGCTGTCTCATGCTTATGTTCTTGCGGGGTTCCTCAAGGCTATCGACCGAGGACATCATGTTCAACTCTGTCATCCTTTTGTGTTTCCGAACCAGGGGCATTGTAACCAAGAGTGTAATGACACTAACAGCAGCCGCAGCAAGGAAATAAACAAAGGCGGAGTTTCTCGTCGTCCGCGTCTCTGCTGCTATTTCCAATTCAGGACTTGATCTGTCTCCAGGTGGCATCGCCCAGACAGACGTAATCTGGGCAACCACAGGTAGCACGCCTGCTACCGCCTGACCAGTCATAATTGCCTGTATGTATTCTGGTCTTCCAAAACTCGAAGCAAAAGAGAACGCTCCATTTTGGCAGAGTCCCGTTGCCACGGAAGTAGCAAAGACCATGACCAATGTTAATGCCAAGTACAAAGGATCTGACATGTCGGTGAAGGTGGTCGATATACTGAGGAAGAGGAAAACCGCCAAGTTCGTAAGCAAGGCTGTTACAATTCGTTTCGGGTAGTCGGCGTTCTTTTGGAGGCGGGCGAGGATGAGGGTTGAAAAGAAGTTGGTGACGCAGCTGACCGAGATGATGGCCGATTGGAAGGAGTGGAGGATTCGGCTGTTCTCTCGAAACCGCGATTGGAAATAAGGAGCCGCTGCTAAGAACATGTTCCTGTGGTGGTATTAGTATTGTTGGTGTTGCTACAGAGCATGGAATAGTCGGATTCATACCATGCCCACAACTGCGAGATGCCCAACATGATGAAGATGTAATATTCCACCCTTGAGTATGGCTCCACGGTCTTGCCTTCGTCTGGGAGGATCAATACTGGTCGTCGAACATCTTCGTCGTCCAGAGGCTCATAATCTTGCTCTGGATCGGGCTTGTGAAAGAGGGCGCGTACGTGATCCATGGCTGCGAGGCTCGCGACGACCGCGACCGACTAGCAGGATGGTTGTGGATGTGGATGTCAAACGTGGTGATCTTGCAACATCTAGTTTAATGTGTTTTGGAGAGGAAGAAGAAGGCACCCCCAGTTGCAAGAGGTGGAGGGTGAAATGGGAGTCCAGAAATGAGTATCACCTTCAATGTTGACAGTGGGCACGGCACCCGACGTCACTTGAGCCTTGCACTGACTGGTTCGGCCCGCGGGAGGCTTAGGAGTGAGTGACTTGTGTGACTCAAAGAGGTTAGGTCATTTGATATCCGCACCCTCTCATTGTCTAACTCTTTAAAGAAGAAGTAAGAAATAACCTGCCGATTTAAGGCACAGGCCGCCTCACTAAAAGCCCACCCTTTACACTTTATCACAGCGTATTACGGGACCATATAAAGTTGTAAAAATTTAATGAGAGTCCTATTCAATTACTAGAGCAGTCGGTAAAAAAGTGTACTGAGTCTTATAACTTGCTAAAAAACGGTTGTGGTTGTATCGAGGTAGAGTGAACCAGTCAACTGGTAACTTGCCAGTAAGCCAGTAAGACACCACCACGTGCCTTGCTAGAAACGCCTCGTCACTTCCTAACCCAGACTTCCATTTCATATACATGATTTCTTGTCATTGAAAACGAACTTGGGGGGTGAGGTGAGCCATCTTCGAAAAGGTGGCCTATAAGTAGAAGCTGGTTTATTCTACGCCTTGCGGAGAAGGGGCTCTTTCGGTGCTTTCCTTGACGTTAGTGTGTAGATTCGTTTCTCATTGCCCAATTTACTCTCGCCCTGAAGAACATAAATCCTCTCTTATTTGCAGATCGATGCACATTTCAACACCTGTAGATATCTTCGTTTTACCTGAAGTCGAACTAGAAAACTGGTACCGACCTCTCGAGCTGCAGGAGTAGTTACCACGTGCAAACAAATGATGTTCTTTCCAAGGTTATACTCCGTATCACGAAGGAATTTTCTAGAGTTCAAACATCAAACATCTTGGAGAGCCAGCCTGGTGAAGAAATTGCCAGTTAGCTGCCCCACCATCCCCGCCCTATCCTATTCTCTTTTCTCGTTTCTCGTATGCTGTATACAACCTTCTCTCAACTCTGCTCAACTGCGACGACGAATCCTACCTAGGAACCATGTCATGTCATGTAATTTGATCATGCACATCGAGAAGCAACCTGACGAGGACTCATCACCCCTTTAGGGCTGATCACATCACCCCGGAATACGATACCCGGCGACCGGGATTCATTGCTTATTGGGAGAGATCTGCGGGTAGCTTACAAGCATATTCTCTTTCACCTATCAAATATGCAAACCGCAAATTCTAGGGCTGCTTTTGAGGCGTAATTTCCGCTTACTTGCATCGCCCCCAAATTTATAAGTGATGGGGAGGTGTTACCACTTCGTTTTTCTCTCCGTCTTCTCTTCTTCTGCCTGTTTTCTGGTATTTTTATATATATGCTATTGCGTGGAACTTGTTCAAATCCACAGGTATGGATTCTAATGCCCCCAAAGAGCATGCTACTATTGTAGGAGCCTCTTCTCTCGCTAGCCAAACACCAAAACACTCCTCTGAACCCACACGTGGTGGTGAGAAACGAAGCTGGTGGAAATGGAGCAAAGAAACTACGATAGATCACGTCAATAAACATCTTGATCATGAGTTCAACGGCAAAATCGGGTTCGAAAACGGACATTTCTTCCATCGACCAGTCAAGCACGATGGAAGTGCGACGTTCGACAAGGCTGATGAGTTGGAGAGTGATGAGAAGGGACGATATGTGTATCGAAACTACCTTGGTCAACAATATCACAAACACGCGGATGTAGCTACATATCTCTCGCCTACGAACTATGTACCCAAACGACTTGTGGTTCAATCCACTCCATATGTGCGAAAGAAGAAGCTGGCAACGGGGGATTGGAGACGAAGGAAAATGACAGGATCCGTACCAAAAGTGTTGAAGCTTGCGGAATGGACCCTGAGACCCTCGAACCGGGATCGAAATGGAAGAGCTTCGCTACTTGGACGTGTGCAAACCGTCATACGGATTTTGATTATGGGGTTGCCTCTTCAGATAATGTTATCCCTCCCCATCACGTCTTCTTGGGATGATGGAGATATCAATGGCCAATATACAGAGTTCCCCGGGAACCACTGGAAGTGGCCAAAGCATGCTATAAACCCCCTTGATATGAAACCAACTCCTGCCTCAACCGAAGTGAAGAAAAAGAATCTCTCATCAAGGACAAGATTATTGCGTCCCCGTCAACTGATTATTCTCAAAGACGGAGAATGGGCACTCGACTCGAACCCGGATAAAAATATCTCCTACCTTTTCATCAGCTATGCCAACATGCACTTCGACACGAATAACTCGGCAGATGGACGAAAAATGATCTCAGGCATGGCTGTGTATGCCACTCTAAAAGCTGGAAAGACGGCATATTGGCTTGACTATCGATGTCGCGCTCCAAAACCCGGACCAGAACTTGATCGAGACGTATACAGAATGTGCGACGTGATTCGAGGGGCATATCAAGTCGTCGTGATGCTCAAAGGGGATGACCTTAGATCGAAACAAGAATGGGGCTCAAGGATGTGGACTTTACCCGAAGGACTTTTAGCAGCAGGGAACAGCATATACTTCTGCACACCAGAGTCAGATTCTTTCAAAATTGTCGCAATGAGTAAAGTCGAAATGAGTGGTTCAGTGTGGGAAGACCCGGAGGTTGATGATGAAGATGGACCAACTCGGCTTCTTGCCGAGCACTTCACCGGCATACTCACGCTCTCCCGTCTCGAAATTCTCTCGAACGCCATAGCAGCACTGGGAAACAGAGTCGACAAACGATATGCAGTCCACGTGCGAGGAGATGTTGCTTACGCCTTAATGGGCCTTCTCCACTACAGAATCGAAAAAGATCCCAACGACTCAACCTTCCAAGCTATCGCTCGCTTATCCCTCGCAAACGATAACGACCGACTCATCGAGCGCATGGTCTGCCTATATCCCGACCAGCATACACCCCATATATCAACGTTCATGAAGCTCGCTCAGCCAGACCTCTACAGTACTCATCTATGGGATATCGAACCACTCTGTCAAGTCGTAGGAGTCGGGAATGAAGATAACACAGTTCTCCTAGACAACACCCGAGCAATGCACATTCGATGGAAGAACTTCCCCCGCATGGCAGTCATCCGCCATTACGGAATGAAGAAACTCCTCGCCGAATTATTTGTTCGAAGTGGTGCATGGCCCTTCATATTCGCGATCCAGCTCGCTATCACTTACGCACCCTTCTTCCTTCAAAACCGAGAACTTGGCAAAGACAAAACGATATTCAGTCTTTCCATGTTAGTAGCTGGTTTCTTCGGTGTCGGTTTGTTGCTATCATTCATAGGCCCTTATTCCGTAAGAAGATTATACGGTGGTCAAGTGCAGAAAAGTACATCGAATCTCATTGGATTTGAAGGTGTTCTCCCACTCGCAGAACTTGAACCATTGGTCTTTGGCAATAATTCTGGGAGATTATCGTATGCGCCTTCTTCAACTCCATTTTCTCTCAAATTCAGAGATCCAAATGAGAGGATTGGGTTGGAGCCGACTTGGATATCCTCTAATAATCCTGAGGATATCGAAAACATGGAGGCTAGTCTTCCAAAAGGTCATCAGTTGTTTACTTTGGTCGATACGGGGAGTTTAAGTGTTTCTGTGTTTCATGCGGAGAGGCCACCGACTGTGGCCTTGATTTGTGGGAGAGAAGGTGGCATGTTGAGGGCAGTGCTTTGTAGTTGGAGGTTTACCAATGACTGTTTGGTCAGGGAGACTGTAATTCGGATGCCGAGCGAGGTTTATGAAGCTGCAGTTTCCAAGGGGTGGTTAAAAATTTCTCTGGGGGATGCTGATAAGAAGCTTGTTGTTTGATTAGCACAGTATGTATGATAGAATAACTTAATTTAATGTTTCTTAAACAAGAGTTCGTTTGTTTTCACCGAACATCAATTTATCCTCCCGATTTAATATGATCAGCTGAATTGGGAAATGAGATATACTCGCTTCTGGTTCTATTGCTCTATAATCCCAGAAGATCATAACTTAAAGGATGACGTTACGTCGGCCCTTTTAGCTATACTACTTTTAAAGTCGACAAACTTGACGTAAATTCATCGGTTTCTTTCAATTATCTCAACTGATTAAGTCAGAGCCAGTTAAGCACGGCCAAGATGTATTGACAAGTATGTGAGGTTTCTTTCGGGAAAATGAGAAAATTCTATTCATTGCATGTTCTGTGCCTCTGATCATGCCTGATCAGCGTAAAATCAAACCGACTCCGGATATCGTCCGTTCGCTATGCATCCATACTAAAACAAAACAATAAAAAGATCGAGTAGAACAAGTCTCCAACTTCCAAATGAAGTACCCTTGTCCAACGAAACCGTCAATCTATGCAACTCAACCCTCTTCATCGTAAATTTCGCTACATTCGAATCCCCCCTGTTCAGCGTCAACTAGTCCCGCTTCAACACAGTGTTGCAATACCGCAGCAGCACTCATGAATGCCCCATTTTCGACTTTAGTACGGACATCCATTCTTTTAAGTATATCTCTGGTTTCGGATTGGAATTTCATCTCGTCTTCGCGTGTCCATCCTGGAATTCTAGCGCATTGCCTCTTGAGATAGCCAAGGAAGTAATGGAGCCAGATCACGTTTGTGTATGGAATGAATTCCTCCCAGGTATGTCCATTATTAAGGCTTCGAGAGTTGTCATCGTGCCAGGCTTTTCTCTCACTTATGCGATGTCCGGTAAATAGATGGTTTCGCATCCTGAAAGGGATCAGTTATGAAATGAAGACTTAGAAAAATGAGCGACTCACTTTCGGTAGGCGTTGAATTGGGGGACACCATCAGCACCTCGGAAGACCGAAATGTCATTTTCAAGTGGATACCACAGAGTTTCTCCATCCTCGAGGGTTGCCCGGGACAGTCCATAATCAATGATTGTGACTTCAAGACCAGAGTTACCATACTTGGGCGGAGAATTTGAATCGTGGGGAACAGCAGGGCGGACTTTGGAAACACAGATGTTATTTTCGTGGAGATCTCGGTGCTGCTTCTGGTTAGCGGATGGGAAGAATACGAGTTAGAGGGGGAAACTTACTTCGAATGACCGCACATCTTCCGCTTTCGCCAACGCCAAAACTGTTCCCAGAAAGATGTCCCAAACCTCATCCACACTTTTGATCTTATAATCATCCAAAGTAATACCCGCATCTCCCAACTCAATTACAAGAAAAAGGGTGTTTTTGGTGTATTCTCTTGGGTGGCAGAAATAAGATTCTTCCTTGGAATTTACATTGTGGTCGTCCCAGGCCTTGCTTAAAAATGGCTCTGTTTCACCCTTGACAATGTGCGCTCCTTTGAACTGAACATAACCTGGGATTTCAGTAAGAGCATTCATGATTCGGATTTCGGAAACCACGTCTTCGGCTCGACTAGCGGTATCAATTTCCATAGAGTCTGGGTCTCTTCGTGATTTTAGTCGCATAACCTTGAGTATGGATGAGCGACGTTCCTGACCAGCACATACAGAGTCATCCTCAATGATTCTATAGACCTCAGCATAAGAAGCCTCGGCAATTTTTTTGACACTGTATGTACCGGCCGGAAGGAGAGCAGCCCAGTTATGAGTTAACATAGCATTTCCACAGTCTTTTCTGTACGCAGATAATAGTGGCTTGAGTTGTTCTCGTTCCCGGAGCTGCAAAAGTATCGGCGGAGGGGTGTGTGGCAGTACTAATTTTGTAAGTAAATATGACAACGGAGTATTCCAGGCTAATAGCTTACCATCTTTCTCTTTTCCTTTTCCTTTCGCAATTGACTTGGCTTTCGGTGTACGAACTTGGTCATGGTTCTTGTCGAGATCATCGCATGACTTCGTGGAACCGATGAGAGTTGCGTAGGGGGAACGTGGTGGGGTAGGTGGTCGTGCTGTATTTTTGTAAGTAAAAGCTTGCCACTTTGATTGTGCGAAACAGTTTTGATTCTTCTAGAAAACGCTCAAGTAGAACTCTTAATCCGTCGAGAGCTGCCCGAGTGGTGTGTTAAGGGGGAAGCCAAATAGCTTACAATCTTTCTTCTTTGCTTCCTTTTTCGCGACAGGGGTTTTTCTTGCGACTGGTTTTGCTTTTGGTGTACGATCAGGTTCGTGATCTTCCTCTTTAGCATCATCATTCAACTTCATGTACTTGACGGCAGCTACGATGTCATCTTCGACAGCATCAACATTCTCCGGACTATTATTCGAATCGAGACTTTCAACGGCATTCGTGATATCTGAGAGAACCGGACGGCTTGAAGTAGGAGGCTCCTTTCTGGCAGCATTTCGACCGAATATTGCGCTGGCGGCGGAGCTAGTAGTTGTTGTTTTGGCACCGTAGGTTTTCTTTTTTGGGACCATATTTCCACTACTTTGCAAGTTAGGTTGGTTTGAGATAGCAATAGAGCAAATAAATAGCAGCCAGAAGCAAAAGAGTCCCAAAGAAAGAAAGAGAGAGAAGCAAGAAGAAAGCCCAATTAGACCAACGGCATCTCATGAACAACCCAAAATTACTCCTTTGATGGCCAGTCACGTGATGAGACAGAGAAACAAACAAAAATAGGTAGTTCAGATTGCGACAGCTGAATGAAAGACGCGCCTTGACGGGAGGACGAACTTACAGGTGATGTTCCGCCCCTTCGTTGTCTTGGTGCGCCTTCTTCTTGGGGGTTGAAACCAGGGGTTCTGGCGGAGGCCTCTTCTTTGACAGTCGTTGTCCCATCTTGCCGCAATGTTTTTGAAGGGGATAGTATGTTGACGGGGGGATAGCTCCGATATTATGCCGATTGGTTGTGTTATTTGAACCTGGAGATGGAAAGGAGCAGAGATTTGTGCGATGTCTCTCCGACGCTAACCCTTTATGGACAGGTCACATGATTCCACGTGATCACTGCTCAGGCCAATCATCAACCTACCTGAAATAACTCAAGTCTTCTAAACTGTCTAGAACATCTATATTAAATGAGTGTTGTTAGAATAAGTACTTATTACTTATTTTTGCTCTATACTTTAAAACTATTCAAGACTCTATTTAATCAATTTTCTTAATCTAAGAACTCTTAAAGAATATAATTTAATAGCTTAAATTTCTAGGCTTACTACTTACTACTACAGATCAGTAATATCTAAACAGCGTTTATTTGATTTGAATGTTCTCGACAACTGAGAAGACTTAAATTATTCCAACAAACTCTAAAGGTCAAATATACCGAATTTAGACTGTGGAGGTGAACTGCGATGCCTCTCCAATGCCAACCTTTTTATAGTTACTCTCTCTTAGCTCTCTCAACCCAGGTGATTTGCGATAACTAGCCTCAATTCTCCCGATCATTTAGACCAATGTTTTAAAATAGTTCAAACTTCAGTTGCTTAAAACAACAAGATCTCAAGTTAATTTGATATGGTTTTGTTACTTTTTAAACCCAACATTACTTTTCTTTTATAAATTAATTTAGCCTCCCCAGGTTGTTTTCTCTAAACACCTCTGTGAGAATCCTGAGCTTTCCTCTCCGTAAGCCCCTATGATCTCAGATATTCTTCATACAATGAATTTAAATCTCCGTGGACTCTTGGAGGAAATCTTTCAAACGTTCTCCGAGAATAAACTTCATTGTTCTAGACTATCTTACCCGAGATTCGGTATATAGACCTCCTATCCAGAATGATTTCATTGAGAGTAATCAGCAATTGAGTTCCCCTTTCTTGGTCACTCTCCAAGGCTTTCATCGCGTGCTAGGTCACCATACCCAACCATTGAACACACATATACTTGATAGGCTACAGCTTGTACACACCATCCTATCATCCTAGTTACACGAATGCTAGCGCACGTCATGTGCGAATGGACCATTCACAACATTCATAACATAAGTATCTTAGCTTTCGTGTTCGCGTTTCTGTCAACGGTGCAATTCATTGCGTGAGCGGGGTCTTGAGCAGAGGCGAGTTTAAAGATGATGTGGAGGGTGACCATGAAGGAAGGAAGTTGCTTGTGGAGCTGGATAGCCATTTTGAGTAATAATTTTTGATTAACTTGATAAGTCTTTGGAGAGTTGGCGTGTGTTGTTGTCGTTAAGTGTTTTTAAGGTTTGTAGAGTTGGAATCTGGGGCGACGCTCTCCTTGATTTATAGACGAGAGGTTGTATGCATTCTAAATTACTGTGTTGTGATTCAGTGATTCACGACTCACCATTGAAGGATCAGGTTCAAAGTAGAACATGTTATAGTGAAGTGAGAGGATGTTTGCTTGGCCTACGTTGCGATCCCCCTCGCTAGAGTGATTGAAGCAAAGCAAATGTGATACCATTTCAGGATCACTACGAGCCACGATCATCAAGATATTCTTCAGATAGAATTCCAGTGAGCTCCGTCTCTATTACCAGTCATCCTTTTCAGACAAAAGCCACTTAGCGGAAGCTACTTGCAGCTCATCAGACAAGACAACGATGAAGATGATCACGGAGCCTGTACTATCAAGGTAATGGAACTCACGACAAAATTAGGGATACAGTTGTGGAGAGATGAAGTTCATTTATTTGCTCATCAGCCAACGAACACTCATTCGGCCCCCCTCGTCACTCACCTAATAAAAAACTCCCAAGAGCCCTTTTCAACAACGAAGTCCTCACCAGACCGTGCCCACTCCTAGCTTAATACACCCACCCTATTCTTCTTCCAAGCACGCTCACACCTCCCAGAACGGCAGTAGTGCCAGTGAACACAATCAATAGCCCATAACCACTACCATAAGCAAATCCCAGCTCACCTTTCCACGGGTTACCGTGCAATAACGCTTCACTGAGAGGTCCAGAAACAAGTGCGCCGATGCCTCTTCCAGCGGAGAGAACTCCCAAAAGCATGCCTACATCAGCCTTCTCGTCCACCGCTTTGACAAGTTTAATGACACCTGCATTCGTACTGACGAAGCCACCCGCAAAGAAGCCATACGCAATACTGAAGATGCAGAGCAATGGAAGCGCGGTGGAGAAACCCCAGAATAGGAATATGGAAATGGCTGCGCCAATGGTGCTTAGTAGGACGACTGTCGTCACATGGAATCGGTCGATCAACAGGCCCATTGTGACTGTACCAATGACAGAGAGAGCGTTGCTGAGTGCGACGAGAAGCGAGCCGATTGAGGAACTTAATCCTAAGGAAGTTGCAAAAGTTGGGAGGTAGATACTAGGTATGAAGTATCCTAAGGTCTCGAAGATAAGACCAGTTTCTAGCACCCAGAATGTGGATGTCCTCAGAAAACGAAGACCTGGCCCATACGCGGGGACTTGCGAGCCTCGGAGTATCGGTAGACGAGGTCGAATGAAGTACACGAAGGGTGCCGATATAATTACGTTGATAATGGAGTAAATGCGAAATGCAGACCGGAAGCCGTAGTTCGTCAAAAGGAAGTTGACCAGGAAAGGAATTACAAGGCCACCGACTCCGCTACCAGCCTATGGTATGTTAGATTTTGACCAGTGAGTGATCAAGCGAGGAAAGGTTACGCACCCACATCACACCGAAAGCCAGTCCTTTCCTTTTGATAAACCACTCATCAAGGAATACCAAGGTGGGACAATACAGAAGCGACCCACCGACGGCGTAAAGTACACCTTGGGTAAGAATCAACTGTGTCACATTTGTCGCAAACGAGGCGAGAATGAGAGATCCCGTGATGACTGGCAAACCAGCCCATTTGGATATGTTTGCCAGCTGGGGCCATCGTTGGTAAGCTGGGAATAGTACAAGGCCAATCATGTACATGACACCCTATTATTGTTATTAGTCTAGGTCGAGTGAGAGGAGAGGAGACATTCATACCGTGCTTGAGGTACCAATAGTGGCGATTGAACCAGTGTCCAAAGAGAAAGGCTCATGTGTGCTGTAATAAGCCTGGAACACTCCAAAAGAGAAGGTAAATCCTGATCCAAATCAACATGGTCAGCAAAGTCTAAGAATATCATAATATTTTGGTGTTTCTCACCCCATATCAAGGCTTCGCAAATAAAGCATGCGGCGAGGAATAACCAGGCATCTTTGCCGCCATCGGCAGCTGGTGGAGAGGTGCCATTGCCGACTTCGTTGGTAGTAGAGCGATTGTAGCCATCGAGCTCGTGTGTTTCATTCGCAGTTGTGGTGCTAGTACGTTCCATCAATTGAAAAGTACGACTTCTAATGAGTTGAAGTGTGTTGAACGAAAGAGGGGGAGGAGGAGGAGGAGGAGGAGGAGGAGGATGGCGGAGAAAAGTTGGATTTTATCAGGCTTTCACCGCCCAAGCTCCAGGGATCGAATCAGACGGGGTTAAAGTACAAAGTTGTATTGTGGTTGGTGACTGTAGATCCCCACCAGATTACAGATACTGCAAGCACGCAAACTATGGTATGTAGTCGCCATATCTGCATGTATGCATAGGGCCATAGGTACAGTAAGACGTTGTAGGAAGGTAGCATTAAGAATAAGGGGGATGTGCATAGGCTTATGGGCACTGTAGTGCAGAAAGGTTAGGGTCCAACAACGGCGATTTCATTCCTAAGGATGAGCCAATTATATGGTGGCTGTTAGCGACCCTCTCGGACATTTTGGAAAATCAACTTTTTAGCATTTCAGCGTCTAAATATATTATAATTCAACGTCCTCTACTACCACCTTTTATACTTAATTATACTTTAAAGTTAAGAGAATTATATATTAAGGCTATTCGATTATACTAAATTTATATATACTCGATTATTATAGAAGTTATAGTTATTAAAAATAAAAAATAAAATTTAAAGTTCTTACTTTTATTTCTTCTACTACTACTACTTTTTATATACTCGTAGATTTATAGATCTTAGTAATATAATATAGCTATTATATTATATATATTTACTTCTATTATAAGCTTAGCTTCTTTATTAGTAAAAGAGAGATTATTTAATTAAACTAGTAGATAGTACTTATATTTATAAAAAGTAAGAAGAATATTCTTAAAAGTGTTTATAAATAGTTTATTATTAAAAGACTAAATTAGATATAAAGCGTTAATAGCTATAATAAATTATTCTTTTAAAGCTTTATAATAGCTAGTTATTTATAATTACTATTTATATTAGAAGAGTTTTAATTCTAAAACTAGTTAAATATATCTAAAACCTTATTTATATTCTCTAAACTCTTATATATATATATATCTTATCTCTCTTTATATTAAAAAGAATAATCTATTCTTTATCTTAGTATTTAAGTTTATAAATTATATATATTATTCTTTTAAATATACTTCTATATATCTCTTTACTAGTAGTATATAATTAGTATAATTATAAGCTTCTAGATATATAGATTTATTACTATCTACTTATATAAAATACTAAGATATTTTATTAGCTTTTTTAAACTATTTCTAGATTTTAGTTATAAAGTACTCTTTTTAATTAATATTTAAATATAGCTTTTTAAAAGTAGTATATTAGCTTCTCTTATAGTATTAAAAGAAGTCTAAATTAAAAAATATTAAAAATCTAGATATATAATACTTTTAATAGAAACTAGTATATTAAGTAATAGTAGTATATCTTAATTAACTAATAAACCTCTTAGTAAATAGAATATATTTAAGTATTATTTAAATAAAAGAGTATTTTTAATAGCTTAAAATATAATTAGATTATCTTATAATATATTTAAATATATATTATCTATTATTAAAAAAAGAATTATTAAGACTTATAATATCTACTCTATTTAAAAGTAATATTAGTAATAGTAAGAAGTGTTTTAAGAGAAGCTTAATAAGATATATAATTATAAAAATAATACTACTAGAAATTATACTTATAAAGCTAATAATAAATTATAGTAGAATTTTTAAAAGAAAGTCTCTTTCTATAAAAATACTAAATATGTTAGTATAACTTATAGTTATAAAAGCGATGCAAAAAGAGTTATATTATCGTTCGTATATACCGAGTAAAGCTAGCTACGATGCCTACTTAAGTAGCTCTTAAGCGAGAAGCACGTGTACCCACGTGTACTAATCCGAATCGCTATTTACCTCTTGAATATATATACTGACACTAGTACTTTTTCAAAACGATAGAAGTTAATACTCTAAAAGTTATTAAAATCTCTTATCTAATCTAACTAATCAGAGCCCTCTATTCTCTATTCTTAACTAATAAGGAGGCTCTATTTCTATTCTTTATTATCCCTTATTCTGTTCTACCTATTCTATAAGCTTAATATCTAGCTTGTTTATATTAATTAGCTTTTATAAGGTATCGTAGTAACTCTTTTTAGTTATAGTATTAGTAGAGTTACTTCTATTATTAATCTATTTAATCTTATTAATTTCTCTTAACTTATATACCTCTTATAGGTATATAATATTAATTATTAATTACTTCTCTTTAGTTATACTTAATTTAGTTATATATTTATAGATAGACTTTGAATCGGTATATACTATAAGTAGAATCTTAAATCCTAGAATACTTTTAAGAGTTTATTTAATTAAGGCTATAGTATTAAATCTAGAGCTTATAGTATATAATTCTAATACTAAAATACTATAGATAACTCTCTTATACTTAGTAGAAGACTAATATAAAATATTAGTATTATTATCTTTATTTATAAGTATAATAACATAGCTGATTTATGATAATAAGTCTTTATTATTAGTAAATAATCTATTAGTAAAGGCGTATAACTTTAAGGAAGATTTATCTAATTTAATAAATTTAAGTCCTCTTAAGAGATTGTTAATTTGCTATTAAATTCGCTTATTAAGAAGTGAAATATCGTCATTTTAAGAATCGATAGTTTAGGCAGTATATGATAAGTTAAAAGCAGCCTTAGGCTAAGATACTATAGCTAAGTATACCTCTCTAGTATATTAAGTAATATATTAATCTTTAGTATCTACTATATATAATATCTCTTTTATATTAGATATCTTAGATAAGGCTTTTTATACTAAATCTAAGTATTTTATATAATTCTAAGTAAGAGATATAGAGCTATTATAATACTTGGTAATTAGCTCTCTATTAAATTTGATTAAATAGTTAATAGTAAGCTCTTCTCTCTTCTTAGATATAAATCTAGCTTTATTAATAGTAAGCTCTTCTTTATTAGTAAAAGCGTTATTAGCGAGTATAAGGGTATTATTAGTTTAAAAGCCTACTATACTAAAAGAGGTATTTAACTTTACTTACTTATTATACTAGTATAATTTAGTATATAAAAGATAGAGGTTAAAAGTTAACTATTCTATTATAAGCCTTATAATATAGTATTTATAGTACGTTGTAAACTAGTGATTACTAGCTTCTAGAATACTATATAGTAGTCTGATTACTTTAAAGAATATATCTTCCTATTAGGGATAACCTTTAAGAGAGCGTATAAAGAATTTCTAATTTAAGTTAGTTAACAATTATATATATACTTATATAATATCTTAAATAAATACTTATAAGCTTAGAAGTATTATAATAAGTATAAGAATTATTCTCTAGCTTACTCTTTGAATAGTAGGCGCTTAGATAAGGACTAGCGACTTCCTAGTATTATTATATACTTAGATAACTAATCTTAACTTTATAAAAGTAAGTATTATACCTTTGAATTTAATGTTATTTATAAAGTATAATCTAAATATTCTAGTATTAGAAGGTAACTCTTTTTAAGTAATAATCTTAAAAATATCTTAATTAGTTAATCTATTAATCTCCTTTTATTATAACTTAATATATACTATACTATTATTAGCTATAAATACTTTAATATTATAAGGTTTACTTAAATTAGTAAGAAAAGTTCTAATATCTTTAAGAGTAATATAGTTGAAATTGTCTATAAAAGTGTCTAACTATTAGAATAATACTTTAAAAGACCTATTTAAAGGTCTTAGATACTTTCGAGGCTATCTACGTCTACGCTTCTAGAGAGGTTCTAGTATAGTTTCTAGAATATTAGTATTTTAGTAGATTTGTAACTATTAAAGTCGATATTAGAGAGAAGGTGAATATTATTTAATATCTTAGTTACTTTAGTCTACTTCCTACCTACTCTATTATTTAAAAGTTTCCTCTTTTTTATAGAGTTATAGTGTTGTTTTAAACGGTGCCGTGCTAGAAACTTCCTTAGTTGTCGGTGCTATTCTAGAAGTTTTAGAAGTTTTAATAAAGTATAGCTTTATAACTATAGATTAAAACTTTATAGGGCTGCTTAGTAATACTACGATATAGTTCTTATTTTTAATTCCTTAAAGGATAAAAGGTTCTATCTAAGACTTTATATACTCCCTTTATACTAAAACGTCTGAATTTAAGAGTAAGTTCTTAACTCGGTTAATTAGTCTGTTTCATATATTAAGAGCTTCTTTAACTTAATAAGATGTAATCTACTTTTATACCTCTTAAGTAGCCTTTTTATAAGTTTTAGACTTTATAGAAATCAGTTACAAAGGTACGTTGGATATAGTTATTTAAGTATATACTCTATATACTAATAGAGTAGAGACTAGTCTATTTAGGCCTACTATATTATTAATTACTTTAAAGGCTATTTAAAGTACTAAACTTTATAAGAGATATAGCTCTTATTTATATATAATATTATATACCTATTAAATCAGTCTATAGTAATATTCTACTATACTAATTGAATTATATACCTTAACTAGTATATTTTTTACTATAGTACCTATTCTAGTAGCAGAGTATATAAAGTCCTTTCTAATAAAGTTTATTCTAGTATCTATAATAATATAATTAAAAGGTCTAAGATATATATTAATCTAATATCTTTAGAAAACCTCTTATATAGTTATTACTTTTATATCTAGTAAAAAGTTATCTACTTAATACCTTATTACTTTATCTATATAATATAAGACTACTTACTTATTAAGGAAGAAAGTATTAATTAAAATACTATAATTAAATTTAAAGTCGTTATAAAGAGTAAACTTAAATTAGCTAGATAAACTTCTATACTTTTAATAGTATTTATAAAATTTAGTAAGATATTAAAGAATACCTTAGTTAATATAATACCTAGCTCTTTCTAGTACACGTTATAATCTTAGTATTAATAAGTAGCTAAATCGCTTATAAAGTCGTTAAATATTAATATCTATAAAAAAGGTTAAGTACTTCTATATAAAGTTATATATAACTTTATCTTAGAGTAGAAAAGAGTATCTAAATCGTTATATAATAGAGAACCTCTTAACTTCTATCTCTTTCTTATTCTCTTAGATAAGTACGTTTTAAAGATTATTTAAAGTAATATTTAAGTTATCTATATTATTAATATAAAGGATAAAAGGAGTATTAGATTATACTATGTAGAATTTAGCTCTTCTAATTAGTATATTAACTATTATTAATCCTAAAGATAGAGTATATCTCTTATTAAACTAGATATTAAATTAACTCTTTATACTTTTATTAATTAAGACACTTTTAATAAGTCTAATATACGTAAGATATTAGTCATATCCTACACTTAACTTTCAAGCTGCTCTAGTATTAATTATCATACTAAAGAAGTTCTCTTTTATATATCTTTTAGCTGTTATTATAAATACCTCCTCTATAAATTCGTATATAATATTAAAAGTGTTATTTAAGTTGTTTAGGTTTTATAAGATATATCTATTAATAGCGTGTTTTTATACTAAACTTATTAAATTTATAGTAAGTTATTTAGTATTTAAATCGTTAATAAATCCTATAGAAGTAATGTTATAATAGATAACTTCGTTGTCTAAGCTAGTATCTAATAAGTAACTATCTTCTTTTAATAGAGTAATAGTATAAAGTGTCTCTAATAACTCCTCCTCTTATATACCCTAAGTATATACTATATTTATATTATATACCTTTCTAGTATACCTGTCTCGCTTACTTTTAAAGTATCTAGAATTCTTATTAGTCTATTTAGTAAAGTAATAGTCCTACTCTTCTTAACTATAATCCTAAGATAAATAGTTATCCTTTCTATATATATAACATGTCCTCTTCTTCTTATATTAATCTATATTATTAAATTTATTTATATTATATTATCTACTTTTATAGAAGTACCTCTTAGTTATTATAGTTTCGTTTATAACTATCTCTAGGTAGACTTTTATATATAATTAGATTAAACTTCATAGAAGAGTAATAGTATTAGAAATTAAAGAGTCTTAAAGTAAGGTTAATATTATAATAGTATAATCTAAGACCTTTTTATATACTAAAATTAGCTTATTTGAAAATTAACTATTAGTATGAAAATTAATAGAGAGAGAAAATCTTAGTAAATTAAGTCTTAATAACATGTCTTTAAAAGAGCTTAATATTAATACTCTAGTTACTTAAATTATTTCTCATAAATTAATATTATTCTACTTAGATAATTAGCCTCTTTTATGAAGTTTATCTTCGAAGTATTATTATATAAATATAGATAAAACTTTAAAAGATTGATTATTATTTTTATTAAAAAGTATAGTATAGAAGTAATTTAAAGCGTTGCCTTTTAGTATAGTAGAAAAGGTAAGAGAGTAAATCGCTAATAATACTCTACTTCTTTTATATATATCTTTAAATATTATAACTTTAATTGCAAAGTTGTCTTCTTTTTTACTATACTTTTAATCGTTCTTATATACTTTTATAAGAGTGCCTAATACGTAAGAGTAGTCTTGACTCTTTAAACTTTAAGAAGGTAATTTATCTTTAAAATGTACTATATTTGTTCGTACTAGTGGCCTTCTGCTATAATCATCTTATCGCCGATCATATTCTAGATACTTAGAGGTATTATTAAAATCGTTACTACTAGTATCTTCGCTAAATTAATAGGATATAAAGAAGAAGGTTTAGTCGTCTTTTAGTAGACCTAAAGGTTAGATTAGAGGTTATACTAGATTACTTAGGTCTTTTCTTTTAGTTAGTAGAATAGTTATTAAAGGTGTTAGTTGTTATTATTATATAGTAGATGCTTATAAAGCTTCGTCTCTAGCCTTCGTCTTAGATCAGGTATTTTAAGTAATATTTTCAGCTAGAGGTTATTATTATAAAGGTTATAAAGGTTATAGAGGTTATAGAGGTTGTAGATATTATTACTATAGCTTTTATTATCTTTTAGTGTATTCTAATATATGTTTATAATAGGAACTAAAGTCTTCAGTCCTAGCTTCTTCTAATACTATATCTTTTAATTCTTTGTCTAACTACTTAGTTTAGTTAACCTCGATAGTAGTATTATATAGTACTTAAGATATAAGCATCTTATGTCTATCTATCTTAACCTATATACCTCTTCTATAAAGTATTTATCATAACTTAGTAGTAGTAGATTAGTAGATTTTAGTAAATTTATCTTAATCCTATTCTTTAAAGTCTACTTAAAATTCGTCTTAAAGAAGAAGGTCTTCGTTCTCTCCTTTAGCGTACTCCTCTTCTCTTTTAGTAGTAAAAATCGTCTCTTCTATCTATATTAACTTTAGCTTTAGTGCTAGCTTTAAGGCCTATTTTAGT
This sequence comes from Hymenoscyphus infarciens, assembly GCA_001414345.1. Taxonomy (NCBI): domain Eukaryota; kingdom Fungi; phylum Ascomycota; class Leotiomycetes; order Helotiales; family Helotiaceae; genus Hymenoscyphus; species Hymenoscyphus infarciens. The sequence goes on along the minus strand of LLCB01000356.1, from coordinate 9,973 downwards.
ACCAAAGTTAGTATCGAAGTTAAGGCTTCTAAAGTCGTTAGAATTAATATTAGTAAGTCTATCATATTATAGGTATTATTATTATATTATTTAAATTAAATTTAAATATTGTTAAAAGTCCGTTTATACTCTACTTAGTAGGTGAAAGACAATTTAGGTTTCGGGTGAATAAGTGTCTTAGGGAGTATGAATTATCTCGGCGGATAAAAGGAGGTCGATAAAGAGTTAATATTCGTAATCGACGCTTCCTGTCTTAAGAAGCGTTTGTAGTATATTGTTGAAAAGTTGTTAAATAGTAGAAGGAGTTATAATCGGAGAAGGGGAGTCTACTAGTAATATTAAGTTTACTTTTATATAAGTATGCCTATAGTAGAAATATATAAAGTAACTGAGTATCTAATCTATACGTCTACTAATCAGTGTTAGTATAACTTATAGTTATAAAAGCAATGTAAAAAGAGTTATATTATCGTTTATATATACTAAGTAAAGCTAGCTACGATGCCTACTTAAGTAGCTCTTAAGCGAGAAGCACGTGTACCTACGTATACTAATCCGAATCGCTATTTACCTCTTGAATATATATACCGACAAAATATCTAAAGACTAAGATTTATATAATATATAATAAAATTAAAACTAATTAGTTTAATACTAGTAATAAAGACTTTAATCTTTTTAATAAAATATAATTAGAGTTTAATATACTATATACTTGTTCTTACTTATACTTTTATATATAATTATATACTAAAAAGTATATTTACTAAATAAAGGAAGTAATAATACTTATAAAAGAGAAGAAACTAATTAATATTATATAGACGCTTATACTTAAAATAAAGAAAGAGAGAGATAATAAGCTTAGATATTATAATAAATATAATAGTATAAATTATAGACTACTAGTAAAGAGATATATAAGAGTATATAGACTAGAATAATATATACTATTACTAAGCCTAATACTTAGTGTCGGTATATATTCGAGAGGTAAATAGCGATTCGGATTAGTATACGTGGTTATACATGCTTCTCGCTTAAAGAGCTACTTAAGTAGTTATCGTAGCTAGCTTTACTTAGTATATACGAACGATAATATAACTCTTTTTATATTACTTTTATAACTATAAGTTATACTAATACTAATTAGTAGACGTATAGATTAGATACTTAGTTACTTTGTATATTTCTATTATAGGTATGCTTATATAAAAGTAAACTTAATATTACTAGTAGACTCCTCTTTATAAATCGTAGTTCCTTCTACTATTCAAATTCACGACAACACTATAAACGCTTCTTAATATAGAAAGCGCTCTAACCTTCTACCTCTAAGAGACCTCTCGAACGTCTACTATATATAAAATCGTTAGTACCGATACTTCGATTCGATAAAATACAAACGCTTCTTAATATAAGAAGCACCGATTACTAATACCGACCTTCTAACGTTATTCTAACAACTTCTCTAACCTTCTATTATCTCTTAAAATAATTCATACTCTCTAAAACACTTATTCACTTAAAACCTAAATTCTCTTTTACCTACTAAGTAAAGTATAAATAGACTTTTAATAATATCTAAATTTATTAATAATATCTATAATATTTATAATATCTATAATATTTATAATATTTATAATATAATAAACATACTAATACTAATTCTAACGACTTTAGAAGCTTTAACTTCAGTACTAAAATAGGCCTTAAAGCTAGTACTAAAGCTAAAGTTAATATAGATAGAAGAGACGATTTTTATTACTAAAAGAGAAGAAGAGTACGCTAAAAGAGAGAATAAAGACCTTCTTCTTTAGAACGAATTTTAAGTAGACTTTAAAAGATAGAATTAAAATAAATTTACTAAGATCTACTAATCTATAAATACTAAGTTATAATAGATACTTTAAAAAAGAGATATATAGGTTAAGATAAATAGGTATAAAATACTTATATTTTAAGCACTATATAACACCGTTACTAAGATTAACTAAACTAAGTAGTTAGATAAAGAATTAAAAGCTATAGTATTAGAAGAAGACACTAGTAGTAGAGTCTTTAGATCTTATTATAAATATATACTAGAATATACTAAAAGATAATAAAAGCTATAATAATAATAACTATAATCTTTATAACCTCTATAATAATAACCTCTAGCTAAAAATATTACTTAAAATACTTAATCTAAGATAAAGGCTAGAGATAAAGCTTTATAAGTATCTATTATATAATAATAATAATAACTAATACCTTTAATAACTTTAATTCTACTAACTAAAAGGAAAGACCTAAGCGATCTAGTATAACTTCTAATCTAACCTTTAAGTCTACTAAAAGATAACTAGACCTCCTTCTTTATATCTTATTAATTTAGTAAAGATACTAGTAGTAATAATTTCAATAATATCTCTAAGTATTTAGAATATAATTAGTAATAAGATAATCCTAGTAGAAGACTACTAGTATAAATAAATATAGTATATTTTAAACTAGAGTTAACTTTATGAAATTCTTAAAAGAGTTAAGACTACTCTTATATATTAGATACTCTTATAAAAGTATATAAAGATAATTAAAAGTATAGTAGAAAAGAAGATAACTTTATAATTAAAGTTATAATATTTAAAAATATATATAAGAGAAGTAGAGTATTACTAGTAATTTACTCTCTTATCTTCTCTACTATACTAAAAAGTAACGCTTTAAATTACTTTTATATTATACTTTTTAATAAAAATATTAATTAATCTTTTAAAGTTTTATCTATATCTATATAATAATATTTTAAAAATAAACTTTATAAAAGAGGCTAATTATCTAAGTAGAATAATATTAATTTATAAGAGATAATATAAGTATCTAGAGTATTAATATTAAGCTCTTTTAAGAATATATTATTAAGACTTAATTTACTAAGATTTTCTCTCTCTACTAACTTTTATACTAATAGTTAGTTTTTAAATAAGCTAATTTTAGTATATAAAAAAGTCTTAGATTATACTATTATAATATTAACTTTACTCTAAGACTCTTTAATTTCTAATACTATTACTCTTCTATAAAGTTTAATCTAATCTTATATAAAAGTCTATCTAGAGATAGTTATAAACGAAACTATAATAACTAAAAGATACTTCTATAAAAGTAGATAATATAGTATAAATAATTTTAGTAATATAGATTAATATAAGAAGAAGAGGATATATTATATATATAGAAAGAACGACTATTTATCTTAGGATTATAGTTAAGAAGAGTAGGACTATTACTTTACTAAATAAACTAATAAGAATTCTAGATACTTTAAAGATAAGTAAGATAGATATACTAGAAAGTGTGATAGCACGCTATCTTAAATTGTCGGTATTCGTGAAACTGCTGATACCTCTATAACTGTCGATACTCCTACAACTTATAAGATAGAAGGGGCTAAAGGGAGTAAGGATTAGATGTTATATATTTCGCTTTAAGGTCTTACATATTTAGCTTTAAAGCTCTTATTATTTTAGTAGCTATATTAGAAAGGACTTAGATATTATTCTTATTAAGACTTAGTAGTCTCTAACCTCTTATATATAGATATTTATACTTAGTATAGAAGAAGGATAGTTTTTCCTTTTCTTCTATATTAGAGCCTAGTATCTACTTACGTTATTTAGTCTTGAACGTACTCTTATATGCCTCTTCTCCTATAGTATGTATTTCGTGCCGTTATATAAAAAGGAAAAACTCGTCTTCGCCGGTGACGGCCTTTATAATATCTCTTTCGAGCTTATCGTTGCTCTATTTGTTTCGATTTCGATTCGGCCTAGAATCGGACTATAACGACACATTCTTAAATAGCCGGGATTCTAGAGATCTCCTGGACGGCCAGTGACACTAGGGTTTAGTGTCTATACAGACAGCTGGTAAAAATCGTATCTTGCACGTTAAGGGATTAGAATACGCTAAGTGTTCCCGAGAATCCTAATAACCCTCTCAGTATAGGGATTGCTGTACACGATTCGGATAGTTAACAATATAAACAGTTATCTAGAAAACTCCTGAATCACCTCCTTTTTAACCCTCCTTTTTTGACATTTAATATGTTAGACTTAGGAGCGACCTCAGGTCCCTTCTAAGCTCTGCTTCAAAGCGTAGAGCCCCCTCTTAGGGAATAAAGTCAAGTACCTATAGAAAGGTCCCTGACTCGACACTGCTTACTAAAGAACAAAAAGTCCTAGAGCAACAAAGGCAAAGGGGTTGCTCTTAGAAGCTAGAGAGATAACCGAGACTTCTCTAATGTAGACGAGATGCGGGGAGTGATTCAGGCCATAGAGGCTAAGGACTAAGAAAAAGATAAAAGAATTCGGCAGTAAGATGACCGAATCGCCTAATTAGTAGATTTGGTATAATAGATTAGTAGACACTTGCCGGGAAATAATCAGACTCCTCCTTCATACCCTCCTGTCATACTAGACCATCTTCGGATACGAAACTCAACCCCTGATGTTCTTCCTTCATAACGATCCACCCTACAATTACAAGCTGAAACCTCACCGAGAGCCCAACGACCCGCTAAAAGCAAAATCACAGAGAAAATTGAACCTTTGGACGACGGCACTTCACCCACTTACAAGCAATGGAAGATATCCGTACGTGATAGACTCCGGGCAACTGCCCGAGTCAGAACGAATTCGGTACATATTCGGGATCAAACTTACCGGAATGCACACGGTATTCTGCTCTACGCAGTACCTGCACTTCTTCGACTTCGGCTTCTTAAAAGCGTACACGTGATCTCTGTTCTGAGATTTTGCCTGAAGGCACCGAACACAGCAGACTCGGTGGGTAGCTGGAAGCGCACTAGGAGGACACGGGAGAGGCATTTTGCTATATCAGATTAGCCCCGAACCAGGCCCGATGAAGGAGGGAAAGACTTACTTTTATATGTGTGTGTAATATATGTGTATATTCTAGGATAAAAGTCAGTATATAAGGATATACCTGATTAGAAGGTATTCTTACTATATGTTGTTTTAAATAAAAAGAAAAGAAGAAGAGAAGTCAGAATCGGGGAAAAGTCGCCTACTAATATACTACTTATAATAATAGCTGTTGCTTTATAATTGTTGTTTATCGCTTAATAATTACTATTATAATATACAATAATAGTAAGAACACGACAACTCTATAGTAGCGTACCGCTTTCTACCCGACAGCTAATAATTAGCCTCTCTTCTGTTCGTATCTATTATCGCATAGTATATAATGGTAAATAAAGAACGATTATCTCTTAAAATAATAATACCACTAGCTACCGACCCTACCCTAACCACTAGATACTATAATAGTAGATAAGTTATATTCTTCACAATAATTACGTAAACAATGCTCCAGTTAACCTAATACTATGTCGATCGACAACCGAAGACTCGGGACGAGTCTTTTTGAAGGAGAGGGGATATGATGGCACGCTATCCTAAATTGTCGGCATTTGTGAAACTGCCGATACCTCTACGACTGCTGATACTCCTACGACTTATAAGATAGAAGAGGCCGAAGGGAGTAAGGATTAGATGTTATATGTTTCGCTTTAAGGTCTTATATATTTAGCTTTAAAGCCCTTATTATTTTAGTAGCTATATTAGAAAGGACTTAGATATTATTCTTATTAGGACTTAGTAGTCTCTAACCTCTTATATATAGATGTTTATACTCGGTATAGAAGAAGGATAGTTTTTCCTTTTCTTCTATATTAGAGCCTAGTATCTACTTATGTTATTTAGTCTTAAACGCACTCCTATATACCTCTTCTCCTGTAGTATATATTTCGTACTATTACTAAACTAATAAGAATTCTAGATACTTTAAAGATAAGTAAGATAGATATACTAGAAAGGTATATAACACGAATATAGTATATACTTAGAGTATATAAGAGAAGGAGATATTAGAGACACTTTATACTATTACTTTATTAAAAGAAGATAGTTACTTATTAGATACTAGCTTAGATAACGAAGTTATCTATTATAATATTACTTTTATAGGATTTATTAATAACTTAAATACTAAATATCTTACTATGAATTTATTAAGTTTAGTACGAAAACATACTATTAATAGATATATTCTATAAAACCTAAACGACTTAAATAATACTTTTAATATTATATACGAATTTATAGAAGAGGTATTTATAATAATAGCTAAAAGATATATAAAAGAGAACTTTTTTAGTATAATAATCGATACTAGAGTAGCTTAAAAGTTAAGTATAGAATATAACTAATATCTTATATATATTAGATTTATTAAAAACGTTTTAATTAATAAAAGTATAAAAAGTTAATTTAATATCTAGTTTAGTAAGAGATATGTTTTATTTTTAAGATTAATAATAATCGATATATTAATTAGAAAAGCTAAATTCTATATAGTATAATCTAATACCTTTTTTATCTTTTATATTAATAATATAGATAACTTAAAAGTTACTTTAAATAATCTTTAAAATATACTTATCTAAGAGAATAAAAAAGGAATAAAGATTAAAAGATTCTCTATTATATAACGATTCAGATACTCTTTTCTACTCTAGGATAAAGCTATATATAACTTTATATAGAAGTACCTAATATTTCTTATAGATATTAATATTTAATAACTTTATAAATAATTTAGCTACCTATTAGTACTAAGATTATAACGTATACTAGAAAGAGCTAGGTATTATATTAACTAAGACATCTTTTAATATCTTACTAAATTTTATAAATACTATTAAAAGTATAGAAGTTTACTTAGCTAATTTAAGTTCACCTTTTATAATAACCTTAAATTTAATTATAGTATTTTAATTAATACTTTCTTTCTTAATAAGTAAGTAGTCTTATACTATATAGACAAAGTAATAAGGTATTAAGTAGATAACCTTTTACTAGATATAAAAGTAATAACTATATAAGAGGTCTTCTAAAGATATTAGATTAATATATATCTTAGACCTCTCGATTATATTATTATAAATACTAGAATAAACTTTATTAGAAGAGACTTTATATACTCCGCTACTAGAATAGATATTATAGTAAAAACTATACTAGTTAAAATATATAATTTAATTAGTATAGTAGAATAATACTATAGACTAATTTAATAGGTATATAATATTATATATAAATAAGAGCCTTATCTCTTATAAAGTTTAGTACTTTAAATAGCTTTTAAAGTAATCAACAATATAGTAGGCCTAAATAGACTAGTCCCTACTCTATTAGTATATAGAGCATATACTTGAATAACTATAAATAACGTACCTTTATAACTAATTTCTATAAAGTCTAAGACTTATAAGAAAGCTACTTAAGAAGTATAAAAGTAGATTATATCCTATTAAGTTAAAGAAGCTTTTAATATATAAAATAGACTAATTAACTAAGTTAAAGACTTACCTTTAAATTTAGACGTTTTAGTATAAAGAGAGTATATAAAGTCTTAGATAAGACCTTTTATCCTTTAAAGAATTAAGAATAAGGACTATATTATAGTACTACTAAGTAGTCTTATAAAATTTCAATCTATAGTTATAAAGCTATACTTTATTAAAACTTCTAAAACTTTTAGAATAGTACTAGTAACTAAGGAAGTTTCTAGTATAGTACTATCTAAAATAATACTATAACCTTATAAAAAAAGAGGAACTTTTAAGTAATAGAGTAAGTAAGATATTAAATAACATTTACCTTCCTCTTAATACTAACTTTAATAGTTATAAATCTACTAAAATACTAATATTCTAGAGCCTATATTAGAACCTCTTTAAAAGCATAGACATAGATAGCTCTAAAAGTATCTAAAGCCTTTGAATAAGTCTTTTAAAGTATTATTCTAATAGTTAGACACTTTTATAGACAATTTCAACTATATTACTCTTAAAGATATTAGAACTTTTCTTACTAATTTAAGTAAACCTTATAATATTAAAGTATTTATAGTTAATAATAATATAATATATATTAAATTGTAGTAAAAGGAGATTAATAGATTAACTAATTAAAGTGTTTTTAAAATTATTACTTAAAAGAAGTTACTTCCTAATACTAGAATATTTAGATTATACTTTATAAATAATATTAAATTCAAAGATATAGTACTTACTTTTACAAAGTTAAGATTAGTTATCTAAATATATAATAATACTAGAAAGTCGCTAGTACTTATCTAGGCGCCTACTATTTAAAGAGTAAGCTAGAGAATAATCCTTATACTTATTATAATACTTCTAGGCTTATAAGTATTTATTTAAGATATTATATAAGTATATATATAATCGTTAACTTACTTAAATTAAAAATTCTTTATATACTCTTTTAAAGGTTATCTCTAATAAGAAGATATATTCTTTGAGGTAATTAGACTACTATATAGTATTCTAGAAGCTAGTAATCACTAGTTTATAACGTACTATAAATACTATATTATAAGGCTTATAATAGAATAGTTAACTTTCGACCTCTGTCTTTTATATACTAAATTATACTAATATAACAAGTAAGTAAAGTTAGATACCTCTTTTAGTATAGTAGGCTTTTAAACTAATAATACTCTTATACTTACTAATAACGCTTTTACTAATAAAGAAGAGCTTACTATTAATAAAGCTAGATTTATATCTAAGAAGAGAGAAGAGCTTACTATTAACTATCTAATTAAATTTAATAGAGGGCTAATTACTAAGTATTATAATAGCTCTATATCTCTTACTTAGAATTATATAAAACACTTAGATTTAGTATAAAAGGCTCTATCTAAGATATCTAATATAAAAGAGATATTACGTATAGTAGATACTAAGGATTAATATATTATATAACGTGCTAGAGGGGTATACCTAGCTATAGTATCTTAGTCTAAGGCTGCTTTCGACTTATTATATACTGCCTAAACTATTAATTCTTAAGATAACGATATTTCACTTCTTAATAAACGAATTTAATAGTAAATTAATAATCTCTTAAAAGGGCTTAAATTCGTTAAATTAGATAAATCTTCTCTAAAGTTATATGCTTTTACTAATAGATTATTCGCTAATAATAAGGACTTATTATTATAAATCAGCTACGTTATTATACTTATAGATAAGGATAATAATACTAATATTTTATATTAGTCTTCTACTAAGTATAAGAGAGTTATCTATAACGTTTTAGTGTTAGAATTATATATAATAAGCTCTAGATTTAATACTATAGCCTCGATTAAATTAACTCTTAAAAGCATCCTAGGATTTAAGGTTCTACTTATAGTATATATCGATTTAAAGTCTATCTACGAATATATAGCTAAATTAGATATAATAAAAGAGAAGTAACTAATAATTAATATTAGATATCTATAAGAGGTATATAAGTTAAGAGAAATTAATAAGATTAAATAGATTAATAGTAAGAGTAACTCTACTAATACTATAACTAAAAAGAGTTACTATAATACCTTATAAAAGCTAATTAATATAAATAAGCTAGATATTAAGCTTATAGAATAGGTAGAACAGAATAAGAGATAATAGAGAATAGAAGTAGAGCCTTCTTATTAGTTAAGAATAGAGAATAGAGAGCTCTAATTAGTTAGATTAGATATATAATTTTTAATAATTTTAAGTAACTTCTGTCGTTTTAAAGAAGTGCTAGTGTTAGTATATATTCGAGGGGTAAATAGCGATTCGGATTAGTATACGTAGTTATATATACTTCTTGCTTAAAGAGCTACTTAAGTAGTTATCGTAGCTAGCTTTACTCGGTATATACGAACGATAATATAACTCTTTTTACATCGCTTTTATAACTATAAGTTATACTAATACTTAGAAAAAGAATAAATTAGATTCTTTTAAAAGAAGAGTAGAGTATATATATATAGAAGTTTAAATAATATAAATAAAGAGTTAGATAATAATAACTTTTAGAAGCTTAACTATTATTAT
>LLCB01000355.1:0-55338 GCA_001414345.1 Hymenoscyphus infarciens | reverse complement strand
ACTAGACTTTTAAAGTCGAATAAAAGAAGCCTTTTATTTTCTTATATATATTAGACCTTTTAAGTCTAATAATAGTAGATTAATATCTTACTATTTATACTAGACTTTTAAAGTCGAATAAAAGAAGCCTTTTATCTTCTTATATATATTAGACCTTTTAAGTCTAATAATAGTAGATTAATATTATACTATATATATTAGACTTTTAAAGTCGAATAAAAGAAGGCTTTTATCTTCTTATATATATTAAAGTCTAATAATAGTAGACTAATATTTTATTATATATATTAGACTTTTAAAGTCTAATAATAGTAGATTAATATCTTACTATATATACTAGACTTTTAAAGTCGAATAAAAGAAGGCTTTTATCTTCTTATATATATTAGACCTTTAACGTCTAATAATAGTAGATTAATATTTTATTATATATACTAAAGTTGAATAAAAGAAGTCTTTTATCTTATTATATATATTAAAGTCTAATAAAAGTAGATTAATATTTTATTATATATACTAAAGTCTAATAAAAGTAGTCTATTATTTTACTATATATACTAAATTTAATATAGACTTCTAGAGTCTAATAAGAGTATAGTTCTATCTTACTATAATATAGCGAAGATTTTAATCTAATATATATATATATATATTAGACTTCTACTTTACTATATATATTAGACCTCTCGAGTCTAATAACTCTACCGATATAATCTCGTTATTAGTAAGAAAAGTGGGCTATTATCTCCGCTGTTATAGTAGGGAACTCCCTCTTAAAAGGGGTCGTTACGCAAGTGTGACAGCGCCTTAAAAGGGGCAGGACAGAGGGTAAAAAGGCATGTCAGAGGTGAACCAACCCCGCTAGAAACCGGGTCATGCCACCAACTCCAACAGTAATAGGTGGATACACTGCGGCACCACAGGCATGCCGATTTAACCGAACCCGAGCCTTAGGAGGGCTAGGTTATAACGTTATAACCAGCCCTTCTAAGAGCTATATAACTCGTCTAACGTCGGTATAACCACGTCGCCTTTTAAGCTTTGTTAACGCGTAAGAGGTTACGTGTATAATCGGCCTTTGATAGCATTTATAGAAATATAACTAAGAGAACTAAAAAGTATTATATATTATTTAATTAAATATATATCTATATATATACTTTTAGTAGATAATAGACTAGAAGGCTTAAGAGATAAAAGTTTTAAAATTATTTAATATATAATAGAATAAAAGTATTATATTTTAAATAATTAATAAACTAGAAGTATATAAGTAATTAATTAATTATTTAAAAATATTAAGTTAAAGAAGACTTTTAGTCTATTAGAGACTAAAAGTAGGTGGTTTATATAATAGCACGAAATACACATAACTATAGTAGAGGCATATAGGAGTGCGTATAGTAGAATGACGTATATAGATACTAGGTACTAATATAGAAGAAAACAATAACTATCCCTCTACTATACCGAACATAAACGTCTATATATAAGAAGGTTAGAAGCTTCTAAGTTCTAATAATAATAATAACTAAGCTCTACCTAATATAGCTAATACTAAATAATAAGAGCTAAAAAGCTAAATATATAACCTCTAATCTTTTAAAAAGCTAAATATATAATATCTAAACCTTAATCCCTTCTATATATAAATATTAGATATTAATACCTTTAGCACTTTACTTATATAAGTATTAGTTATTTATAATCTTAGTCTTAGAAGTATTAGAGGTATTAGTACTACTTAGAGGTATTAGTAGTTTTACGAATACTAATAATTTAGAATAGTACTATTATATAATAATCTAGCTATTATCTAATAATCTAGGATAGTATACTATTATATCCTCTCTTCTTTAAAAAGACTTATCCTAAGTCTTTAGTTATTAATTAGTATAGTATTAGGTTAATTAGAGTATTATTTATCTTTTTATTATAAAGAATATAACTTTATCTTACTATTATAGTATCTAGTAGTTAGAGTAGAGTTAGTAGCTAGTAGTATTATTATTTAAGAGCTAATCACTCTTTATTTACTACTATATACTATATAATAATAGGATACGAACGAAAGAGAAGCTAATAATTAACTAGTAGATAGAAAGTAGTATGCTACTATAGAGTTATTATATTCTTACTATTATTATATATTATAATAGTAATTATTAAGTAATAAATAATAATTATAAAGTAATAGCTATTATTATAAGTAGTATATTAGTAGATAACTTTTCCTTGATTCTAACTTCTCTTCTTCTTTTCTTTTTATTTAAATAATATAAATAGTAAGAATACCTTTTAATTAAGTATATCCTTATATACTAACTTATCTCTTAGAATATATATATATATTATATATATATATATAAAAGTAAGTTCTTCTCTCCTTAATTAGACTTGATTTAGAGCTAATCTAATATAGTAAAATACTTTTTCTATATTCTTCTAGTATATTTCTAGCTGCTTACTAAGTCTACTACGTTCAGTGTCTTTAGGTAAAATCTTAGAATAGAGATTATATATATGTTTTTAAGAAGCTAAAGTTAAAGAAGTATAGGTACTATATAAAGTAGAATACTATATATATCTTAGTAAGTTTAATCTTAAATATATACTAAATCTATTTTAACTTAGATAGTTGCTATAGTTTATTAAGAAGGAGTTTAGTAAGCTTATAAGTAAGGAGGAGAAGAGAGAGGTTAAGAAGGCTATTAAGGCCTTAGATAAGATATTAGTTATTACTAGTATAGAGGTACTAAAGAATAGTTTAGAGGTATAGTTTACTCTCTTAGAAGAGACTTAGGCGCTTTATACTAAGGTTACTATAAGTACCTCTTACTTATTAAAGCGGTTTTAGTTACTAATATTTAACAGTTCTTATACTATACTATAGAGAGTAGGACCTTTGTCTAAACCTAGGTTTAGGTCTTCTTTAAGGCCTACCTAAAGAGTTTATAAGCGTCCTTCTTAAAGCTGGTTATAGGAGGTTGTCGAGATAAGAAGCGTCCTTATAAGAAGGAGGTAGTAGAGGAAGAGCCGATTTAGGCTTCTTACGCTTAAGAGAGTAGAGAGGAGGATAATAAGTTAGAGGAAGGAGAGGCTATAGCTTAGAGAGGGTTAGTAAGCCCTGTTTTAGTAGTAACTTAGTCTTAGTTCTTTACTTTATTAATTTTAAACATTCTTACTAGTTAGTGTTTTATCTTAGGTTTTTATAGTAAGTTCTTTATTAAGAGTAACTAGAATTAGAGGGTATTAATAGAGTTTTATAAATTAACTCTTTTATCTAATTCTTATTTAATTCTTATATATTAAGCTATTTAAAGAGGTATTAAGGTAGTCTTAGCTCTTTTAGATATTTAGTATAAAAGTCTCTTAGATAATATAGTAAACTCTAAAAATTATTTATAAAATACTAGGTAGGATCTGAATTATATCTAACCTATTTAACTTAATACTATAGCTATCTTCTAAAAAGTCTATTACTAAGTATTTCTTATACCTTCTATTCTTATATACTTTTAATAATATCTAGTAGAGGTTCTAGAGCCTCTTATCCTAGTAAAGAGATGTTTAAATTCTTTAAAAGTATATTAGAAGTAAAAATATTATAAATTAATAAGTCTTTAGGAAGTTTTAGCTTATAAGAGTATTTTATACTTTCTAATATTTTAAAAAGTTCCATCTACTATTTAGTAAGCTTTTAACTAGGACGATTTATTTTAAGATTCTTAGTAGATAAGTAGACTTTATCTCTAATATTCTAGTTAATAGCTTTTTAGTATTAGTTTATACTATTCTTTATTTTTTTCTAAGCTTTACTTATATTATTTTTAGCTATCTCTTAAATAGAGTATATATATTAAGCTACTTTTACTACCTTATTATAGTTAAGTCGTTCCTAAGGAATAGAAGTCTTTAACGTATTCTAGTCTTATAAAGTCTTTAGATTAAGTCTAAACTTAAGCTAATAAGAGGTTATACTAATAGATAAGTATAGAAGTGTTATTTATACTCTATCTATTAAAGGGATTAATTCGCTTTAGTTATCTTAATAGTAGGTTATAAAGGGCCTTAGTCTCTAATTAATATATTAGTTTATTATCTCTATCTATCTATCTATCTATTTATAATAGATAGTACTAAGCTTAAGCTTAATACTAATTATTTAATAAAATTTAGTTTAAAATAATAATATAAATTAAGGTTCTTAATTAGATATAATTGATTTAGAGTAGTAGCTAAAATAGTAAATCTATTAAATAAAAAGTTTAGCTAGTTTTTTAATATTTATAGTTAAGTAATAAGGTATTAATACTAAATCTTTTCTAAGTTAGTTAATAAATACTAATATAGTATTAAATCTATGTTTATCTTTTAAGAATAATTTAAAGTCTATATATAAATATTATATAGAATAGTTAGATATAAGTAGAAGGTAAAGAAAGTCTTATTACTTAGTTTATTAAGAATAAGAGTATTTATAAGCTTAATAATTCTCTATATACCTCTTATAGTCTAAAAACATTCTAGCCTAGTAGTAGTATTATACTAATAACTAGTATGTCTTTTTTATACTTAGGTAAGTACTAGATACTTAGTTATAGACTTCTTAGATTAGTTTTATATAGAGTTTAGTATTCTTTTAAATATAAAGTTAATTCTTAAAGAGTAGTAAATTATCTAATAAGAAGTAGTATCTATTTAAAAGTTAATAATGTTCTTTTTAAAAGGAGTATAGGTTATCTTCTTTTAACTTCTAAATTATATTTAAACTTATTCTTAGAATATTATCTAACTAAATTATATTAAGAGAGATAGACTGTTCTTATAAAAAGGTCTAAGTAAGTTTAGTATTAATTTAAGAGTCTAAATAATTAGATATTAAAAGAGTATATAAGTAGCTATTTACTTTAGTTTAATTATAGGTTTTTAGGTCTTACTTATATTAAGTTAATATATCTACTTTTTAATTACTCTTTCTAAATATAAATTAGATTTAGAAGTTAAAGTCTAATAGAAACTCTATCTATTAGACTTACTTAGTTATAAGTAGCTTAGTTATTATAAAGTATTCTAATAATCTATAATTTAAATATATATTAATATACTTCTAATATAATATAAGTTTAAGGTGCTATTTCTTAAAAGCTTCTATAATAGTAGATAGCTCTTTGTTATAGATCTCTTAGTTTAATTCGTAGCTAACTAGGATATATAAGTAGAACCTAATAAGGTATTAAAGGCTATTATATTATTATAAGAATATACTTACTATTACTCTTTCTAAGAAGTTTATTTCTACCTTTATATTATAATTAGAGTTAAAGTAGTATAAGGTTTATATAGTAAGTAGCTAGGTCCTTAGTACTTTAAAGGCTTTATTATATTTAAATGTCTATAGAAATAGCTTTATAGAGTATATTATTATAGTTAGGGGTTTAGTAATTTTAGTATAACCTTTAATAAATTATTTATAGAATCCTATAAACCCTAGATAAGACTTTATACCTATTATAGTATTAGGTTAGACCTAGTTTTATAAAAGCTCTACTTTTTCTAAGTTAACTTTAAGTTCTTTTATAGTTAAGATAAATCCTAAGTATTTAACTCTAGTAATACTAAATTCGCTTTTCTTAATATCTACCTAAAGTTCTACTTCTTAGAGCTAATTTAGAACCTTCTTAACCTATTCCTTATATTCTTTAATAGTATTTAAATAAATTAAAATATTATCTAAGTAAATAATATAGAAGTTATCTAAATAGTTAATTAAGACGTTATTTATATAACGTTAATAAGTAGTAAGGCTATTATAGAGTCTAAAAAGGAGGACCTTATATTTATATATACTATACCTAGTTTTAAATATAGTTATCTCTTCTAAATTAAAGTTTATTTAAATATAATAAAAAGCTTATCTAATATCTAATTTAGTAAAGATTTTAATTATTCTTATCTTAGAAAAGAGCTCGTTAATATAAGAGATTAGATAAGGATTGTTTTAGGTTAGAGCGTTTAGCTTCTTATAATTAATATAGAACTATAACTTATTACTATTAGCCTTTTTAATAAAGAGTATAAGAGAGGTAAAAGGACTATTACTATTAATAATAAACCCTTTATCTAGGTTCTTTATAAGATACTCTTTTATAGCTTTAAGCTTAGTAGTTAACTATTAATATAGAGGCGAAAAGGAGTTAAGAAGTAGCTTATTTAAAGTAATCTTATAATTATATTTGTAGTAAGAAGGAAGCTTATTAGAAGCTACTTTTAAGAATACGTCTTTATAGAATAAGTAATACTTTAAGAGTTAGGCCTATATTAGAGCTCTTATCTTATCATCGTCTTAGAGAGAGGCTAATCTCTTATTAATAACCTAATCTAGCTTATAAAGGCTTGTTATATAAAATTCTAAATTAAGCTATTTTATATTATAATATATTATATTTATACTTATCTTATAAATAAAAGAGTATAAGGTCTAGCTTTTCAAGGCTATACTAGTAGTTTATAAAGGCTTTAGACTAAAGTTAGATATTAAAATTTTAAGAGGTATTATTATAGATAGAAGTAATAACTTAGCTATATATATAAGTCTACTCTTTTTATATCTTTCTTATTACTAGATAGTATATTCTCTTTAGTTTATATCTAACTAGTAATTTAAAAAAGGTTTCTAGTTCTAGCTAAAAAGAGAAAGTAGAATTTCCGTACTATAGTAGCGAGTTAGAGAGTATTTAGCTAGCTAAGTAATCTTATTCTTTAAAGAGTTAAGAAGAACTTTAAAATAGTTTAACTACTTATTATTAATAATTAGGTCTTATTATCTAAGGTCTAGGATAATAAAGAAGTAGTTATAAATATAATATTTATCTATATTTAAATATAGTTATATAAACTAATTTACCTAGCTTTTAGTACTATTATTATATCTATAAATAAATACTAAATAAAGTAATTTCTAGATCTTTAAACCTATTACTTTTAATAATTATAAGGCTAGAAGTCGATTTAGAAACAAGTATCTATTTACTTCTATATCTATTAAAGCTTATATTTTAATACTATATTCTTATATACTAAGAATAGTATTTATAAGGAACTGTTTTCCTCTTATAAGCTTAGAAAGGTTAAGTCTAGCTAGATTATATTTATATAAGCTTAAGAAAGTATTTTTACCTAGGCCTCTTTATTTTCCTTCTAACTTAGGTTAGAGTTAGAATACTCTTTATATAGTTATTCTTTCTTAGGTTAATTATCCTCTTCTATCTTATTAATACTAGGTAGATTAAGATAGTTAGGCTTAATATACCTAAGTTTCTTATAATTATAGTACTTTATACTAATAAGGAGTTAGTCTATAGATAAAGTTTTTAATCTTTTACTAGTAGAAGAGGGTTTAAGAGATTAAGAAGTTTTTTAAGAAGTAGTATAAAGTCTATATAAGAGTAGTAAGGGTTTTATTAAAGAACTAAATAGAGTTCAATTAGCGTTAGGCTTTTAGTATAATAAGCTTATTATAATAGGTTTTTTAGTACTTATTATACTAGTTATATATAACTTAGTATTATAATACTATTCTTTATTTATAAATAATAGGTCTCTTACTATCTTATTAAAGTTAGTATTCTAGTATCTTTTACTATTAACTAATTAGGTTTAGAGCTAAGGCGTAAGCTTATCTTATATATAGTAGAACTTATCTTACTTAGATACTTCTCTAAGTATTACTATACTTAAAAAGCAACTTTTAAATTCTATAAAACTTTCTCTTATATAACCCTTCTATTCTATCTAAAGAGACTAAAAAGCGTTTTAGGTATCCTTCTTCTTATAACCTATTAGATAGTAGGTATTAAGAAGCTTAATTATCTCTTTATAGTCTTTAAATACTATCTTACTTATATTAGACTTATATTAGGGCTTTAAGTAGTTCTAAGCGAGTTTTATTATTATCTTTTAAATAAGGGCTTTATAAGTTAAAAGCGTCTAATAATAGTTAGTATTTATATAGAGTCGATTATATATTAATATTCTTTATTACTTATATATAAGTAAAACGCTATTATCTAAAAGTTTAATTTTTTCTATAATCTTACTTTTAATAGATTAAAGAGCTTTTAAGGTACTTTTAAGTTATAAGTATAGAGTAGGTTATAGTAAGAGATAAATATTAGAGGTAGAGTCTTATCTATAATAACGGTTTAAAGAGATAGAAGGAGGTGTTTATATAAGTTAGATAAGACTCGGACTTTAGTTATTATTTAAGAGTTATTAACTAATTTACTATACTAAGTCTAATAATTAAGTAATCTAATTATCTTATTCTAAAATTCTCTATTCTTTTTCTTAATCCTTAGCCTCTATAGCTTAGATTATACCTTATATCTTATCTATATTAGAGAAGTCTTATTAATCTCTCTAGCTTTTAAGTACTAAGCCTTTACCTTTATTATTCTTAGGTTTCTTACTGTTCTTAGAGGTATAGTACCGAGTTAAGAACCTTTCGATAAGAGCTTGACTTTGTTCTCTAAGAGAGCGCTCTACGCTTGAGAGTAGAGCTTAGAAGAGACTAGAGGTTGCTCTAGATTCTAATATATTAAATATTAAATTAGAAGAGGGAGGAGAGTAGGATTAGATTTAGAAGCCTTCTAGATAACTATTATAAGTTAACTTATTTATTAAAATCTAAGGTTATTAAGACTCTTAGGAAATACTTAGTATATTCTAATCTCTTAACGTGTACTAAAATACGATTTTTACTAGCTATTTATATAGATAATAAACTCTACTATTACTAGCCGTCTAGGTAGTCTCTAATTACCTAGCTATATAAGAATATTATTATAATATTTTAAATCGAGTATAAATCGACTTCTAAATAAGAAGTAGTAATAAGCTTAAAAAGAGATATTATTAAGGCTGTTATTAGTAAAGAAGAGTTATTATTTTTATATAATAGTACAAAATATATATAACTATAGTAGAGCTATATAAGAGTACGTATAGTAGAATAACGTATATAGATACTAGATACTAATATAGAAGAAAATAATAACTATCTCTCTACTATACTAAACATAAACGTCTATATATAAGAAGGTTAGAAGCTTCTAAGTTCTAATAACAATAATAACTAAGCCCTACCTAATATAGCTAATACTAAATAATAAGAGCCGAAAAGCTAAATATATAACCTCTAATCCTTTAGAAAGCTAAATATATAATATCTAAACCTTAATCCCTTCTATATATAAATGTTAGATATTAATACCTTTAGCACTTCGCTTATATAAGTATCGGTTATTTATAATCTTAGCTCTAGAGGTATTAGAGGTATCGGTACTACTTAGAGGTATTAGCAGTTTTACAAATGCCGACAATTCAGAATAGTACTATTATATAATAATTTAGCTATTACCTAATAATCTAGGATAGCGTGCTATCATAGTTTTTAGTCTATAATAAAGTAAAGATAGAAGCTTTTTAGTCTATTATAGACTAAATATATATAAGTAAATAATTAGTTAATTACTAAGTCTAATTATTAGAACACTTTTAGTCTATTTAGAGCTTTAAGTTTAGATATAAATAAATAATTTATTATTATATAATAGGTTTTTAGTCTTTTTTTATTACGTTTCTATAAATACTATATAAGGCCGATTATATACGTAACTCTCTACGCGCGAATAAAGCTTAAAAGGCGACGTAGTTGTACCGACGTTAGATAAGTTATATAGCTCTTAGAAAGACTAGTTATAACGTTATAACCTAGCTCTTCTAAGGCTCGGGTTTAGTTAAATCGATATATCTATAGTAGATATAACTGTCTTATCTCTCGCCGTCTACTAGCCGTGTTAGTAAGAAGGCTTAACTAGCTTAAAAGTAGTTAGAAATATATAGATATTAGATTCGTATTATAGATAGAGATATTTTCTTTATAAAAGCCTAAGATCTAATACGAATAAAGTATAAAGTAAAGCTAAAAGAGCTATATACTTTATTATATTACTAAGAGTTTTATTAGCTAATAGAAAGCCTCTATTTACTATTACGTACTAGCGCTTACTCCGCTTACTTGAAAATTTTCAGGTTTAGAATTTCTTTTCTAAAAGAACATTTTTCTATAATACTACGAATACTATCTCTTTAGTTATTCTTATACTCTACGTGATTTAGTAGAACGCGGTTCTAATCTTATATTTCTAGCTCTAATATAACTAAATATTTAAATTATTATCTTATTCTTTAAACTCTACTAAAGTATATAATAATATAGAAATTTAATAATAATTTACTTATATTCTTATATTTAAAAAGCCTTACTAAAAAAATAATCATTTTAGCGTAATTTAGCTTATAATATAAGCTTATCTACTTCTACTACTTCTACTACTTCTACTACTTCTACTACTTCTACTACTTCTACTACTTCTACTACTTCTACTACTTCTACTACTTCTACTACTTCTATCGCTACTTTTATACTCTTTTATTACTTCTTTTTAATTAATATACCTTCTCTTATAAGGCTAATACTACTCCTAGTACGAAAAAGTCTACTAAAAAAGTCCTTAAAAAGAAGGTCTCTTAAGTACGCTCTATAGACGTGTTTCTTAACTAGAAAGAATTCTATAAGATAGAATTTATTAAGAGAGCGAGAGAGATTAAATAAAGAGGTAGAAAGAGGCGCACCTCTATTATATATAGAGTAAGTATAAATAGCTTTAATTTAGATTTTAATATCTTAGTACTCCTAAACTAGCTTAGTAGTATCGTAGTTCGAAGCTACTTAGATTTTAGTCTAAAACTACCTTAAATAAGAGTAGTTTTAAACCAGACTACTAAACACGTCTATACGTAGAGTATAAGAATAACTAAAGAGATAGATAGCTTAAAGCACTTCTATAATATTAAACTAAAGAGCTTATAATCTTAATCTTATTAAGATAGAGAACGTCGAAGGTGTTAATAAAGTAATAAAGTAATAAAGTAAAATATTAGTTATATAAGTAGCGAAACCGATTAGAATAAAGTAGTATAGAAGTAGAATAGAGAGAATATATTACTAAATAGAGAGAACGAAGACGAAGACGAAGATAATAGAAGTAATAACGATTCTAGAAATAGCTTTAATTATTCTATATAATTATAATATAAATTATTACTTTTTATACTAAAAGGCTAAATTTTAGTACTATATTTATATACTTTTATATCTAAAATTTACTCTATAATAACGCTAATAGCTATATTACGCTTTACGCTAAATAAGCGTTTCGTATTACTTTACGAAACGTAATAATCTATATCTCTAATCATAGGTATAGTATTAAGATTTATTAACGAAGCAGGCTTATTACTTAATAACCTATAGAGCTACTAGAGAGTATAGGAATTCGTAACTAGTTATAAGCAGAGTACTTTTACACTACTCTCTTAATTATTTAACTAAGACTAGGAAAATTAATTTAATTATCCTACGAGACTAGAATAATAAGATTTATGTTATTCTAGAACAGTTAGGAGAAGTACAAAAGGGGAAGGTACCTTAGACTATAGTCACGAATTCCTGCAACCCCTGGTGGGGCCTCTCCACTGTTGCCTTGGCCGTCCACTCGACAAATCAGGTTAGGTGGCCAAAGATATAGCCCGGTCGACTCAGCGCTTATGCGTGCATACTTGCGTATATATACGCTGTTTCTCAAACTCCTCAATCTGAATCATTCTCTCTGCAACTCGCATTCCTCCTCCTCTATAAAAGGAAATATTTCACAATTCGTCGCGCAGACCATTTGCTCCAACATCTCTATTGACTTGTCTATTACAAAGCTATATCAAAAGGCAATTTTATAAAACTTGTCAAAATGTTCCAAACTAAGTCTGTTATGATGAAATATGGTGGCAAGGCAACTCTTGAAGCACTTGCGCAGCATGCTGGAGAAGGCTTCAAGGCGACGGTAGAAACTGCTGGCAAGTCGATCGAAGCAAGAGTGAGTGGTTAGTTGAGTCTTTGTTAAATATGGAACTGACAAACTTCTCCAATTAGTATCCTCAGATCATAGAGGCAAAACTCCAGTGCGTTTTTCAAAGTATAAATTGTCCTCTGTCAGCATAGTACTAACCAGGCATGTTCAAGGGGCACGACAGCGCATCGCTCATCAAAGGATCCGTCGGATTCCAGAGAGGTCATTACCATCTCTTACCATACTGGGAAAGGAAGTAGATTACTCTCGATTCACGCTCACGATGATGGTACCTGGAATGAATTTTTTTCAAGAGCTGGAAAGAACGCCGGCGGTGGTGAATCTTCTAGTTCATCTTCTGCTCAAGGAACTACTACTACCGACCTCACTTAGAGGACCAACGACTAGACCAAGTGTGTAGAATAGTGGGATAGTACGAAATAGGTTTATGGAATTTTGTCTAATTAGTATAAGCAAGGAATACTCAGGTACTTAAGTAGTACTCTAAGTAATATAAGTAGAGTAGAGTAGAGTAGTTACTTATAACTACTTAAGCAGTACTCTAAGTAGTATACTATAAATAGAAACAAATAACTAAAGTATAAAGTAGTTCTCTTTAAAGTCTATATCTCTATTCCTCTTTCTTTTCTTTCTTTCTTTTTTACCTTCTTAATATAGTTAATCTAAATAAGAAGAGCTAAAAGCTAATATATATCAAACTTTAAACTTTAATATTTTTAAACTTTAATATTTTTAAACTTTAATATTTTTAATCTATAAATATTAGTAATATAAGATAGTTAACTATTATATCTCTATTTCTTAAAAAAGACTTAGTCTAAGTCTTTAGTTAGTAGTTAACGCGGTATTAGAATATTAGTAATATTATTATTTATCTATTTATTATTGAAAATATAACTTATCTTCTACTAGCGTATTAAATAAGTAGAGTAGAGTAGAGTAGTAACTACTACTCTACTCTACTCTACTTATTACTACTTAAGTAGTTAGGTAGTCTATTAATATACTATCTTTTATTAGTTATTTATATAGTACTTTATAGTCGAGGTAGTATTAGTATATAGTATTATTATTATTTACTACTTAAGTACTCTTTCTTTACTATTATAGATTACCTATATAATAATAGCTATAAATAGAAAAAGAGCTTTTAATTAGCTATTAGATAGAAGATAGTAAGCTACTAAAGAGTTTTCGAGTTCTTACTATTATTATATATTATAATAGTAATAATTAAGTAATAAATAATAATTATCTAGTATTAGCTATTATTATTTATAATATATTAATAGATAACTCTTTCTCAATTCTAATTTCTTTCCTTCTTTCTATCTAAATAATATAACTAGTAAGAATATTATACGACAGAAATCAAAGAAACAACGCTAAAAAATAATTCTGAGAAATACTTTCGAGCGATTAATATTTTAGAGAAAATTATCTTATAGAATTAATTCCAAGACAAATAAATCTAAGATAAATCCCAGGACTAATTCCGAGACAGGAAGCCGAGCGAGCGACCTAAGCACCATAAGCACCACAAGCATCACCTAAGATATTTCCGAGCAGTTGCTACGAGCTCCACTCGCTGGCGCTCGTTCCGCTCTCTTTAGCGCCAGCCGAACCTCCGGTGGGGAGCAAAATCGAGTAGAGAAATGGCTAGGCTCTATCCCCGCCAACGAAAGAAATCTAGAGGCTCGGATATAACACTTTGATATATTCTCCATCTAATCAAATTCTTTGTATATTTTTACGACCGTTTAGTGTTAAGTTATACACGTTGCTGATTTTCGTGGGGTAACTTTTCAAGACTGCGGGGTAGTAAGTATTCTCTTAATAACCATGATATAATATCGACGCGATCCCTCTGAAGCCTTAGCAACCGAGGAGATAAATCAAGATCTATAAAGTTAAGTAGGTGACTTATCAAATATAAAAGATGTTTCTATGAGTATCTACCCAAGAAATCGTCGAGACTTTTTTCACTTAATATCGGAACGGACGCTAATAAGAAACTGGGCGACAAATAATAGAAAATATTTATTTATTTCCCGAGTAGTGTGATTACTGTTAAAGCTACGCCGGTCCGAGCTGAGAGTTTGCTCGCTTGCCAGGACACCTGCTTAAAAATGTCAAGGCTTTCGCTTCTTCGTTTGTAGCAGTGGATTGGAAGTTGCTGTTATGAAGGTAGCTGCCAGGAGCGAAGGCCTTTTTGTGTCAAGTTTTTTCCCTGGTCAAGATGATTTCGAATCTACCTCTCGAGGCGAGCTGTCCCCAGAAAGATCGACCCCAGTATGCAGACCACATGGCGTATGAAAATGCGAAATTGAATAAATATACTCAATTTAGACGCGACAGTGAGATAACAATAGCACGTCCAAGTGCTATCCAAACAAAACACAAGACCCAAGAAAGGTTCTCGCACACAGTTTAAATCCTAGAAAGAAGAGATGTATTACAGTTTTCATTCAACTATCACGCACAATTATATACAAAAAAAGACCGAGAACCCCCAATCCAATCCAATCCAATCCAAACAATTTAACCGCTTTCACTCCAAGCTCAAGCACCTCTACTACACTCAATCACGAAACGAGTGAGAATCTATTCCTCCTCTGGGTCCTCCTCCTCATCCTCGATTAGAACTCCATTCTCATCCTTGACGAACTCTCTCTTTTAGTTGGCACCCTCAGCAATGTCGGCCTCCTCAGCAGCCTCCTCGTCGTCATCAACACTTCGCTTCTCCTCCTCGTTAGCACCCTCAGCAATGTCGGCCTCCTCAGCAGCCTCCTCGTCGTCATCAACACTTCGCTTCTCCTCCTCGTTAGCACCCTCAGCAATGTCGGCCTCCTCAGCAGCCTCCTCGTCGTCATCAACACTTCGCTTCTCCTCCTCGTTGGCACCCTCAGCAATGTCGGCCTCCTCAGCAGCCTCCTCGTCGTCATCGACCGATCTCTTCGCAGCACCATCGAGAACCTCAGCAATGTCGGCCTCCTCAGCAGCCTCCTCGTCGTCATCGACCGATCTCTTGGCAGCACCACCGAGAACCTCAGCAATGTCGGCCTCCTCAGCAGCCTCCTCATCGTCATCAATAGATCGATCCTGGATGAATATTTCCTTTCCGTCTGGTCCCTGGACTCTCTTCTCGAGATCGTTGCTGTTGTAGATGGCGAATGTGCGGAAGCGATTGAGAGGGGAAGGAGCAGCTTGGACAGCAGCCGCGGCGCAGAAGGCCAAAATCAAAGATGCTGTGGAGGCACGCATGATGACGGAATTAAAAAGTGTATTATGTGAATGGCAGACCAGCTGAAGTTGAAAAAGAGAAATGAAATTGAAAAAAAAACGATAACTTGATTTGTAGAGAGTGGCTTAAGGAGGGTGGATTTTTCGTATGGACCGAGGACTTATATACCAAACACAACACCAAGATTCATGAACGGGAGATAAGGAGGAGGATCTGGGCAAAGTCTTGTCTTCCATTCGGCACCTCGCATTTCCCCGCCACGAAAAAGTAAATACATCATTCTGACATGATGAACATGACCCCAATCACCCATGGTTTGGGATCCGCCTCAAGAAATCCCAGCTGCTCGTGAAAACTTCCTAGTCCAGCTAGAACTGTAACAGGCAGTGCTTGCAAACGAAACAATGAGAATCATGGATATTGAGGCCAAAGAGCCTCATTAAAAGGCTTGATTGGAGTCGATGAAGTAGAGATAACCTAGATCTGCATGGGATCTCCATAAAATGAAAGTTTCCGTTGAGCTGGCGGCGCCGTTGCCAGAAGACGCCCTTCCCGGCTTGGTAAAATGCAGACACAGTGTAGACTGTAACGCCTTGAAACATCACCAAGGAGGGGTCTAGGCTTGAGGCAACGAAGCAGCACTTGCTTTAAACTTCCAGGTTGCTCAATGGAGTTTAGTGACGGGTGCTCAGGTCCCGATGTTTCAACTACTCGGGTAACACGCCATATTTTGAAGTTGGTGAGAAGAGTCACGAGAATGACTTTGTTGATTGTCAGTGCGTAGAATAGACTCCCTAAAGCTCTTGCTATTGTATAAACATCAACATCATAAGACCAGTGTGGGAACCCACCATCTGAACATCCCATCGCCCGCAAGAGAAGGAAAAAAAAAACACCCAGAACCAGAAGACCAGGAAAACCATATAATTCAAAGTTGTATGTCCGATGAGGATCGATTAGCATGCACAACCCTCCTTGGAGGCGTTGTCTCGTGGTCCGGTAAGGTTAACTCTTGACTGGTCCTCTGTTCTGCTGGCTGCCTGTGCGGCACCTGGACCTCTGGCGCCCTTCAAGGATGTCTCTGGGATAGCATTTGCAATTGCGGTGAAAACTTCCGTCACGTTGGTTCCGTTCTTCGCACTGGTCTCAAAAAATAACAAACCCTCTTCCTCTGCATATGATTTTGCCTCTGCCGTCGATACCTTTCGTGCATCTCCATCATCCTCTCCTTCGGCAGCATCTGTGTCGGTATCGTCACCCAAGGCATTACTTGAACTCGTCTCGTTGGTCAAATCAAGCTTGTTGCCTACAAGAGCAATAACAATTCCCGGCGATGCCTGTCTCTGCAACTCTGCTACCCAGTGTTTCGCTTTGACGAGTGATGTAGGCTTCGTGAGATCGTAGACGACCAGGGCAGACTGAGCATTTCGATAGTACATGGGAGCAAGTGATGCAAAACGTTCCTGTCCCGCGGTATCCCATATCTCGAATTTGATTGTCCGGGTGGGTAGATTACATTTCTGTGTCAGGAAGGCAGCTGGGAGAGATGTTAGTGTGGATGTTCGGATAAGATACTGGCTGGCTTCCATACCTCCGATGGTGGGTTCTTTATTTTCTTGAAAGTCGTTGTTCACAAACCGAAGGACCAGAGACGACTATACGAAGGTTAGTTCACACTGCGAAGCCATCCTATCGAGAGTGATATTGATGCTCCTGTACCTTTCCTACTGCTGCTTCACCAAGAAGCACGAGCTTTACGCTGCTGCTCGGCTTGGGCGCTGTTGCCTCAGCCATGGTAAGGTATGTGTATGTGATGATAGAGCTCCGGCAAGGACGGTGTGCGACGGTGTTTGGGGGTGATGTAGATGGTAGTTTGAAGGAGTGAGTTGCAAGTGTCGCAAGTTACAAAGGGTCTCGCGATCGTGGGGATATGAGAAGCGTGGAGGAGTTTGGGGGTTTAGTAGAGGGAGGGGTGATTCGGGGGTATCTTGAGGTTTTTGGCAATGAGGGTGTCTGGTGCTGGCTGGAGACTGACTGGAAAGCAAGATGACGCGGGTGGGTTTAGCGCTCAAAGGGCTTGGCGTTGTTCCCGCCGCCGGCGCAACCTTTTGGTGCCTCCGCTCCGACTTTTCCTGAAAATATTTGAGCTCCTCCACCACCACCACCACTACCACCACCAATTCTCCTGTCTCCCAGTCACGCAAGTCGGCCAGCATTCACAATGGGCAAACGAAAGGCTGAATCCCTTGCTGTCTCGCAATCGAGCACCAAGAAGATCAAGGCAGTGAACCCAAAGATAAACAAACAAAATCTACTCGACGATAGCGACGCCAGTAGCAGCGAGGATGAATCTGTTGGCGGGGTCCAGTTAGAAGCAGAACCAGCATTCAAAATTAACCAGGAATTCGCAACTCGATTTGAGCACAACAAGAAAAGGGAGGAGTTACAGAAGCGTCAGTTGTTCATTTGCCCTTGTGCGAATTACAATCACTAACATTGCACTTAGTGGAGGACAAATACAATAAGCCCACAAAGCGAGCGGACGGCAAACTATACGGCGACAAGTACGACGAAGATTCTGAATCATCCGACGAGGAAGACGAGGACGATGATGGTTTCCTTGCGACGGAAGATTTGGATGCAGAAATCTCAGCAACACTCCAAGCTATTCGATCCAAAGACCCCCGTGTGTACGATGAGAAGGTTACATTCTACAAACCGGTCGAGGAGGGTACGGGGGACGCTACAACCGAAGTCAAGAAAGACAAGCCCATGTACCTGCGCGATTACCACCGAGAGAATTTATTGAAGGGTGGAAATGGCGGGGAGGACGAGGAGGACTCAACCCCCCGAACTTTCGCACAAGAGCAAGAGGACCTTCAGCGATCGATCGTCAAGGAGATTCAAGCAGCTGGCGATGAGTCGGAAGACGAAGATGGAGGATTCATGGTCCCAAAATCGAAACCAAAGTCGCAACCTCAAGCCTCTGCTCCAACTGTTCATCCTTCAAGGGCAAAGAGAGTCAAGGTCAATTTAGATGTCGAATCCGCTGACAAGGACCCCGAAACCTTTTTATCCAATTTCTTGCAAGCACGAGCTTGGGTACCAAGCGAAGGTGCACGATTCCAACCCCTTGAATCCGACGACGAGGAAGAAGATTTGCGAGCAGATAAATTCGAGGAAGCTTACAATTTACGATTCGAGAAAACGGAGGGTACCAATGAGACCTTGAAATCTTATGCAAGAGACATCATTGCTGCGAAATCCGTTCGTCGAGAGGAGCCAAACAGCAGAAAGAAGCAAAGAGATGCTGAGAGAGCCAAAAAGGATACCGAGAAAGCGGAGAGAGAGTCTGAAAGGGCCCGTCTGCGACAACTGAAGATTGGAGAAATGGAGGAGAAGCTTCAGAAAATAAAAAAGGCAGCAGGTCTCCGAGGCAAGACGCTGAAGGACGATGAGTGGACCAAATTCCTGGACGACGGTTGGGATGATGCTGCATGGGAGGCGGAAATGAACAAGAAGTTCGGAGAAGATTACTATGCAGAGGGGGAAGCTGGCTCTGATTCCGAAGCTGAATCAAGCAAAAAGAAGAAGGTCAAGAAACCAAAATGGGACGATGATATCGATATCAACGACATTATACCCGACTTTCTGGAGGAGGAGGAAGCTCAAAATAAGCCAGCCTTTACTCTATCAGACTCAGAGGATCAAGATGATGATGAGCAAGACGAAGAAGCCGATTCAGATGCCACACCTGAGAAGAAATCCAAAACAAGCAAGGATCGTGCAAATGAAAAGGCTGCCAAGAAGAAGGCCGCACGTATTGAACGCAAAATGATTGAGGACCTTGTCGACAACCAACTCGACATCACTCTACCGTTATCAAAAGCGCCTGCAACTTTCCGTTACCGAGAGACCTCGCCCATGTCCTTTGGCCTAAACGCTAGGGATATCCTCATGGCTCCCGATACCGCTTTGAATCAATTCGCAGGCCTGAAGAAAATGGCAGCATTCAGAGACCCCCAGAAGAAGAGAAAGGACAAGAAGAATCTCAGCAAGAAGGCGAGGATAAGACAGTGGCGAAAGGATACCTTTGGTGATGAAAATGGACCAACGATTGTCATCAAAGAGGGTGGCTTGGCTGAGGATACTGGGGATGTTGTGGAGAAGAAGAAGAAAAAGAGAAGTCGGAAGAATAAGAAGAGTGCTGAGACGGAAATTTGATTTGGAATGAGTATGTTTGGGGGTTTTGTGGGATTATGATAAAATAGAGTGTCCTATACCCAAAATAATGAATGATTGAATTTTTTCTACTTGTGTTTATGAGATGGATCTTCCCATTAGAAATGTGATTTCATGACGGCCACGCCTGATCGAACCTATACTTCATGAGCTAAGGTCGAGGGGGTGAGGTGCTGACGGCCCGCACCATGACAATTGTGAGTGATGACGGTAAGGAGGATGTAACTTTTGGTTGGGTAGAAACGTTTCGAATACAATGCATTCATTCAATCCAATTGAGTTTCTCAACCATAGTGCCGTAATCATTCTGAAGGTTTTGAAAAGGAACTGAACCCCCACCCCTCGCGATAGATTTTACAGATTTCATACTGTCGTAAAACATCAATAAAACTACCACCGCAACCTAAGGACATTTAAACCTCGCCGGGATGATTGAATAGTCGCTAGTAGAACTTCTCCGTTTTTTTGTTTACTTTTTGCGATGTTCTTTTGGTGGTTAAGAAGTCGTGAAGCCACACGTGGAGTCACTACTTCGACTGCCCCACAACAAAGATAACACAGCGTGAGAGACGCTTATGGGCCTGCCTACTGGATATTTTAACCGATGTCTCGGAAAATCGTGCCTCTTCTAGGTTTCAGTATAGCACTTCTTATACGTTACTACTCACAGCCGCCCCCGAAAGAAAAGAAAAAATGATAAAGGTTGTTTGCATCGAACTGCTCGTTGAAGTTCGGAGGACTTCGAGGTGCAGGAAGGGTATAATTTAGCGAGTGGGTTTGAAGATACTTACGAGATTTGCGTTATAGGTGGGCTTAAGAGCAAGTTGTTTTACTGTCAACTCATAGGCTACTGTCGAGTATATTTCTTTTAAATAAAAATGTAAACAGCATTGTAACTTCTGAGAACCTGGGAATTTAATAGAAAAAAACCAGCAAGACAGCTTTCCTATCTAATGTTTTTCGCAAACTTATCGTAAAAGTAAGTTACGACAAAGCCTCACTTAATTTCACTTAATTTCTCAATTCTTCTAACTAGGAAACTTTGACAGGTTTGTTGAATATAAACCACATTATTCGAGTGATTGAAGACAACAGCTAAATCAGATAAGTTTCTTGATTTCCAAATTTGTTCGAGTCTGCTTCATACACACAACATTGTTTGTTACCACAGAACCACGCCATCTACCGCCTCCCAGACACCCTTCTCCTTCTAAAAATTTCCTATACATTAATTCAATAGAAGCGAGAGATAAGCAAAGTATCTCCAAGTGCTGTACATCACAAGACCTTGTAAGCATCTCTGGGTTGTGAGTTGTGAAAAAGAGGCACCATTCCAAGTCCTCGCTTAAAAATACTCCTCAATTCTGTATATGAGAACTTGTATAGTGAAACAATACTCTTACTCTCCACCTAAACTCTTGGAGCTGTTGTTTTTCTTGGTATATCATACTTGTGAATAGTAATTATGGACCATGCTTCTTTGTCTTTCCAGTTTTCTTTTATACCCGAAAAGTATTCCCCGTAAACAAATGCCCAGCTAAATTTATCTAAATTAAGGGCGGTTAATTCGTAGAAATCGTTTACATGACTCCTGATTACTCTTTCAGCGCAGCTAACTAGGCAGAGCTTTCGAGATTTGGAGAATAGAGTAACTTGAAAATCAAAGTTGTTAGTTAATATAGTTGAAGTAAGGGTGGTGGTAGCTTTAGTTAACCTTTTATTGAAAGAAAAAGGTTAGTAGTAGTAAATCATTGTAATATCTCATAACTATATATTCATTCGAAGTTTTCAAGTAACCATCGGGGTGTTCAATCAGCCACAAAGGAGAGAGTGGGTATATAAAGACAGGACAGTGTCATTCATGACCCCCCTTTACAAAGCCATTGAAAATCGTAACAAGGACACAGCTAGCTCGCAACCCACTTCGTGAACCCAGTTACTTATTTGCTTCCCATAAAATCACTAGAGTCAATGCTAAAGCTAAAGGCAAAACATAGTTGCCAATTCCAGCGACAAAGAATTATTTCGGATTTCTTACTGCCGAAAATTGTCTCCCCATCGAAGGTACACCTCGCGTTTATTTCTATTTTTCACTAAATAGTCTTCTTATACACATATATCTACTTCAAATTGGACCTGCTATTAGAAGTTAAAGAGTTACAGGGTTTTTTTCTTGCCATACTTGGTAAATTTTCCATGCCTTCATCATGGAGAACCTAGATAAGTGTAAAGTGTGCAATTGTGTAGTTGGAATTAGCTTCCTTCGTTGCTGTATATCCTAGTATTGTACCCCAAGACGTCTGTTTTGGGCTAGTCCCTTTTAATACTCCACTTTCACTTACTTCTCTCGCTTCTCTCTTTCCGCAACATCGTGCAAAAATTAAACACCCTTTGGATTTTATTACATAGGAAGTTTTACAGAAGATTGATTTTGGAACTATATGTTCTCTGCAGATATCCCGAGGAATAATCGTTCGTAGTAAAAGGTCAAATGTACAGTGTCTCTCTTCTCACTGGGTTTTGTTACTAGTCGCGGGGGAAATTATTAACGAGCTCAGCTTCTCGAGAGCTGACACACATTGAGGCTAGCTTGCTTAGTTATTGATAAAGCTATATATCAAAGTCCAGATTTACTCATGAAGATAAATGTGAGTATATGCATTGAAGATGGATGCTAGTGAATAACAACCTGGGACAGGTTTATTGTTACGAAAACACGAGCTTTGATTGAGATAGACAAACATTCAGAAGCTTCATTGGTATATTAGTATTCTCCAACCCTTCAGATGTCTCTTACGTACCACCATCCCTAGTCGCGGGCTGGGTTTTCTTCATGCGCTGCAAAGTAACCACAGAGGATGTTGATCCGCTCCGTGAAGTTAAAGCCAAAAGACAAAGCAAGGATAAAGTCTCTCAACCTTGTTTGCTGCCCAATTCCCCTCTTCCTCCTCCGCCGATCAATTTTCTCCCTCGTAAACCCAAAGCTCGCACTTGAATATCAAGTTCAAATAAAGAAACTATCACAATCTTGGAGTGCTCGCCAAACTCAATGGGATTAGCGAAGTCGTTCTTTGTGATACAAGGTCATTGGCAACCCGAATGGTCCTTGAATAGTAGCCAGGCCGCAACCTTACAGTAGGCTCCCTAGTCTCATGAAAAGATCGGGACCTATCGAAATCCAAGTCAATGTATGTACCATATGCTGGAGTGGTTCTGTGCCAGTAAACGTTCTGTTAAAGTTCAAGTTATGAAAAGAAAGAAAGTTGATGATTAATACACATGGAAAAAGGTGGATTTAGTGTAAGTTCCAACTACACAGCAGTGAGTGAATATAAAAGCTGGGTTTCTCTCAAGCTTCAGCCCAGAAAGCAGTATAAAGGCTCAGTAACTACCCATTTTGCCTCGTCGACTCCAGCATACCCTCATTCTTTGATGACTTGTTCTTGTCGCGCACAGGACTCAAATCAAAGATCACCTATTTATCTAGAACAAATCCATAAAAATCTCTAGAAAATTTCCTGTCGTCAATCAATGTGACCCAATTGTTAGTTCTAAATTCTAATATCGCTGTCGAAGATCATTCCACTGTCGAATCTATCCCTTCCATATGTCGAGCTGCCCACTCCTAACTGCGTGAGGCTCTCGGGCTTATGCTCCAATCTGATATGTTCGAAGAAGGTATGTGTGGTGAAATTCTGGGTGACTTTCACGGTTTTTCCTTCTCGAGTGAGGAGTCGCTTCATCAATGGGTCCGTCTGGCCTCCCTTAACATCGGCATCCTCAAGTTTTCTATTACTAAATAGTGCCTCTAAGTTCTCTCCAAATTGCTCGACGACAGCATCCTTTTGCTGAAAAACGCTGCATGACATTGCTGGTTGTATCCCAATCGAAACTTTATCGTAGTTCTATCTCACTCCACCCAAAAATCACATCTACCTTTCC
Organism: Hymenoscyphus infarciens; assembly: GCA_001414345.1. Classification (NCBI taxonomy): domain Eukaryota; kingdom Fungi; phylum Ascomycota; class Leotiomycetes; order Helotiales; family Helotiaceae; genus Hymenoscyphus; species Hymenoscyphus infarciens. Next base: position 31,920 of record LLCB01000355.1, on the reverse strand, counting down.
CAAAATGGGCCACAAAACCAGCAAAACTCTACCTGTTCTAGAAGGAATATGAAGATTTACCCAGGTTGATTCCGTTTGGGTTCTCAGAACAATGGTCGGGACCTAAGGGTATCAATTAACTAGTTACTGATAGTAAACGGTGATATTTGTAGTTATAGTTGGAATTATAAAAATGTTAGAATGGGTTTAGCAAGGGTGTTAGAGATAATTACAGCAACAACTCGACAGACATGAGCGAAAAACAATCAACGCTCAAGATTCTAGTAAAATACTATCTTACACATCTTTTCCTGTTTTCGTTATATTTTTAAGGCTTTCTTTTGTATGTTTATCACGTCGCGACTTACTTGCAGTCGCTAAATTGGGTACCAACTTTTCTGTCCACCACGCCCACCACAAGCTAGATTACACCACAATCTTTGGCTTACTAGCAACTCTATTGTTGGCCCCTAAAATTTCTTCAGCTTACTTGTAGCTTGCTGGCTGATCGGGCAACTGCTTGCTTACTCGCAACTCTTTTTGGCCCCCAAATACTCTAGCTTACTAGATAATCGATAGCTTACTCAAACTTTTTTGGCCCCCAACATAAGGATTGGCTTACTCGTAGCTTACTGGATAATCCGGTAACTGCTGGCTTACCTCTCAATTTCATTTTTAGCCCCCAAACATCAACCTGCCCGCACTACCGACACTCATTTCAGAAAGCAGGGGTACACCGCAAGTCAGGTTTGGCTCCCTGAAAACCCTTACACTTAATTTTGGAAATTTCAATTAATGCTCAAGGAGTCTAATGCATGATTGTGAAGCATTTGCGCATGTCTGGTGCTGAGTATTTGTGGAGTGTGGTGAGGTGATTTCGCTTGCTTTGCTAGCTCCAGAATGAGAAGAATTTAGGAGAATGTGCCCGAATTAAGAACACATCAACGTCCAACTAGAGATCGAGGTCTTTCAGTCTTTTCCATGAGACTCTCGCTGTTCCGCGTGCCTTTTAATTATAGACTTTCTGCTCCCACTTTTCTATCAAATTCCAATAAAATTTTTTACTCAAAAGTTAAGTATCACACTTTTGGAGTGTCCGCCAAACATGATGGGATCAGTGAAGTTGCAGAATCCTCATGATTCACGGTTCTAGGAACTTAAAAGCTATCAAGGTCCCGGTGAATGTTTGTGCTCTATCTGCTGGTGTGGTTCCGCGCTAAAGTATGAAGATGGAGAGAAGCATATGGCAGCATCCGCCAGAACCGAGTTGCGTGCGCAGATATCTCTCATGAATGATCCCAATAACATGGCAGAACGCTCTCCTAGTTCGTGGACGACGGTCTTGAGAGCTGAACAAGAGACACTGGGGACCGGCGTGGTAGATGGAATGCTCGTTTTATTTTTGGCCGGTAGTCCAAATACCGTCGAAAAACAACTCACTGTCGAATGGAGCTTGTCCGCAACCCGCAAGAGAAACCTCAACGTTCCCACTGATTTTCTTCACACCATGAAACTCGGATATTTGCACAGTAACACCCCACCTTCCTTTACAGAGAAAATGCATTCTCCTCAGAGCCACTTTGGTGTTTAGTCTGCAGGTCTTGCGCTTGCCGGAAAGTTTTCGTGCAGATTCCTCAATCTATCCCTACCCGGCTGGGGGACCACAGGCTTACCCTGCCATTCAACGAGGTAGTAATGAGTGAATGATTTTCCACAGGCTTCAGCTCAAAAAGAAAAAGTAACACCTCGGGAAAACCAGAAATAAAAAAGCGAGTCTGGGTCTCGAGTCCAATTCATCATGGGGTTCTATTGACTCACAAACCCTCTTTCCAGAACAACCTATAAATGAGATCCAGTCAGCACACTTGCAGCCTCGCCCGCATTCAAACCATCATATCATCTTGAACATAGTCTTCAATTCAAAGGTCAGCTATCAAGCTTAAATCCTGGTTGCTAGTTCCAGCACAAAATTAGAAACCTGTGACGGCTTCCCCGCTGTCCAAGGTGGAAAAAGCTGGGATGTTAGCACTACATTCTAATTCCACCCGCGAATGTTATCTCCTCGTCGAAATGTCGCTTACTGTCGAATACCAATTAACCCCCTGCTCCAATTATACACGACCGTTGAATAAAACGACCAGCGTTTAACATCCGACAGAGACATAGCACAGAGCACAGAAGACAGCAACGTAGAAGGCAGATGGGATACATGACCTTTTGCCAAGGTGTATATAGAGCGTTCGGTGTTAACTTAAAAGGAGCCCCTACTGGATAACGGGATTTTCTGAGTGTTGGGAAACGTGATGGCGATGCATCGTCTCACATGGATAATCACAAAATCACAAAACCGCCCAACAAATCAAATATCATAAACAATGTTTTCATTTTAATTACTCCCATCCATTCATACATGCCTCATGCCAACCTCAAGCAATTTTTATGTCCCGAAACTCCACACTCCCCCACAGAAACAACCCACACATCCTCTACTTTCATTCCTCATCGCCACCCTTCTTCATCTCAGCAGCCCTAACCCACTCCCCCGCTTTGGCCTCAACCCTCTCCCTCGTCTTCTTATCCCCATTAACAACCTCCCACTCACTCCACCTCTTAAACCAAGCCTTCGCACCCTTAGGTTTCAACCCCTTGGTCTTAACAACCCTCTCAAACACCCCCCTAATAATATCCTTATCACCCTGTTGAATCTCAAGATCCAACAACTGATTCCAGATATCCAATCGCTTGGGAAATGTAGAAAGTAAACCTTCAAACATAGTACGTCCTCGCTCAGGAGATCCAGATTTAGAGTGGAATTCTAGAGCGGCGAACTTGAGGGTAAGAGGGAGATGTGTATGAGAAGGGAGAGATTGTGTAGCTCTGGGGAGGAGGGCGCGTGCACGGTCCGGGGCTTCGAGACTGGTGTTGAGGAAATGGGCGTAGTTGTACCACACCGTGGGCGACTGAGAGAATTTCTTGATGATGATTTGGAAGAGGTCATCTGCTTTCTGTTTATAAATTAGCATGGGAAACACGAAATATGATGATTTGTGAACTTACGGAAAGTTTGCCCGATTGGATATAGATACTAGCCAATCTCTCGTGGATTTCTTGGGGATCGTTGTATTGGCAGGCTCGCTTGAACACCTCATCGACAGACTCATCGCTTCCGTAAGCTGTCTCCAAATTGATCAAGGCAATCCAAACGTTCATTTTCTCGGTCTCTTCCCGGATATTGATTGTCTTTATAGCACGCTCTGCTACATCTCGAGCCTTGCTGAGTTCGCTGAGCTGCATTTGGAAAGCCATGTACTGAATCCATAGCTCCGAGGAATCTGGTTGTCCGAGAAGGAGTCGCTCGAAGTCACTGACGGATTGAGGTCCATTGGCGTCCAGATCACCCGTGCGATCGATTTTGATCTCAGCCTTCTTGCGCTTCTTCTTCTTTTTCGACTTCTCCCCTGCATCGTCTACGTCTGAGTCCGCTTCAGAGGCTTCATCAACGCGGTCCAAATTCTTGGCGTTCCAATCGAACCCGCCGGCGTCAAGAGCAGCAACACCCGAAGTCTCTTCGGCGTCCTCCATATCGACATCTGAGTCTGAATGATCTTCATCAAGATCCTGAATACTCTCTACGTCATCAACGTTGATTCCTCCTTCCTCGTCGTCTGATGATTCATCCTCATCGCCAGACTCGTTTAATTTGGCACCTTGGGCTCCCTCGGCATCCTCATCGTCACTCTCATCCTCTGAATCTGCAGCAGCATCCTCAAAGTATCTCGCCTTGAGTCCAAGACTGATTCTCTTCTTCTCGACATCGAGCTTCAAAATCTTTGCTTTCACAACATCGCCCTCCTCGTAAAGTTTCTTGACATCATGAACGCGTTTATCAGCCATCTCACTTTGATGACAGAGACCACTAACGTTCATGGAATTGTCAATCACAATAAAGACTCCAAAATCTTCAACTTTTCGAATCTTGCCGGTGACGATTTGCCCAACTTCAAGGTCGCTGAAAGTAATAGGAGCAACGTAGTTGCTGTCCATAACCGAGGGTTTCAGACTCATTTGGATGTGGCTCAAGAGGGGATCGACCTGAGAGACCTTGCCCTTAACAAGCTGGCCAATCTCGAATTCAGATTGCCAATCCTTGATATAACTGTCGGAAAGGTCAGAGACTCTTACGAATGCTGTCAGGTTTCCACCCAAGTTGACGAAGAGGCCCTGTTTGGCGACGCTCTTGACAAAACCACGGACGATGTCACCTGACTTCACTTGTGAGATCACAGAGAGCTCAGGATCTTGGACGTCTAGCGAGGAATCGATTACCCGAGATGGCCTTGTTGATAGTCTGAGTCTCTTGTTGGGTAGATCCACCGAGACCACGCAAACTCGAACGATGTCATTCTTGGAATACTTGGATGTGTCGGCTTGGGAGAAGTCATCAGCAAGATCTGGAAGATGAATTGGTCCAGCGAGGCCGTCTCCAATTTCAACCATAATCTGCCTTTCTGACACCTTGGTGACCTTGCCGGGAAGTACGGTTCCTTCGCTGAGAGTTTGTAAAGTCAAAGCCTCGGAGCTCTGTGAAGAACGAGCAGAAAGATCTAATCGGTTGTTGCGAGCATCGACATTTGTAACACGCACTCTGATAGATGATCCGACAGGGAAGTTGGCTTCAATATCCGTCAATAGAGAGACATCGTCAGACAACTCCACAGTATTGACTCGTCCTCGAACATTCGGCGACAAGTTGACCCAGACGCAAGTGTCGGTTATGTTGTTGACGTATGCGATCCAAGAGGACCCTGTTTTGACTTTATCGAGAGTTAATGGATCCTGTGCATTGTCTACCTGGTCGCTTGGTTTGGCGGATAATTCGAAAATAACTGTCTTGCTGATTCGGTGGGTGATAGGGAGAAATCGGTGGTTGCGGGCATCATGCATACCAATTACACGAACGTTGATGATCTGCTTTGGTGAGAATTTTCGTAGGGGCCTCTTTCTGTCCTTGATCTCGTCCCAGGAATCAAATACCTGTGAAACATCAATACGACCTTGAATGTTGTCTGCCAACTGGACGTTGATTTGAGTGTCCTTGACAGAGGTAATTTTTGCCTTGGTCAATTTTCCAATGGTGAAATCTGCTGCTGAAGAAATGCTATCGTCGATGGGGTTCACAATATTCTCGTCATTTCCAATCGAAACACCGGCCAGTTTTTGTGAAACCTGGTCGTTGCCAATATCAGACATGGAGAGCGCAAATTTCCCTTGCTCATAATCCACCGAGATGATCTTTACCTCAACTGCTTGGAACTTCTTCATCCCAAAGTCGGGCAGTGCCATGGCATCACTGGACAATTTGCTCTTGGGCAGTAGGCCGGTAAGACCACCTCCGAATTGGACAAATACTGCAGTAGGGGTAATGTTTCTGACAAAGCCTTGGGCCACCTTATTTACCTTCACGTCGTCCATACTTCTCAAGAGAGTACGATCTCTTGAGCTTTTCACGAGACTTGGCTTGTTTGTTAACAACACCAGGTGCTTCGATTCCAGTTTTTCCAAAACAGCAAGATCTGTCAAGGTCTGGCCGACTCGGATCTTTTTGAAGGCCGAAGCATTTTTCGAAGAGGAGCCATCCGTGAGGTGAACAAGTGGAAGGGTAGCACGTAATCCACCTGAAATTTCCAGAGAGATGTCGTCGTTTGACTTTTCGTTGACAACTGCAGATACAATCTCGCCAATTTTCAAATTCTTCAACGCTGTCTGTTGGGCAAGCCCGAAGGAGGAAGGGTCCTTGCATGATACAACCAATTTTTGGGCTTCCGCATCAACCTTCAAAACATGGACATTGACAACCTGGCCAACTTGAAAATGCTGGCTTGGATCTTGAATATATGCTTCACTCATTTCGGCAACGGGCAAGAAAGCACGAACTGTCCCATAAAATTGCACAACAGCTCCAGATGAGATAACGTTGATAATTGTTCCAGGGCTCTGCATGCCGACGCTAATGTCTTCATAGTTGAGAAATGGTGGTGCTTCCGAATTGAGTAAACTCTTCTTGAGAGTCAAGCGAATTTGACGTTTGCTGGGATCTGTCGATAAAACGCGAGCAGTGACTGTCATACTTTCCTTAAATTTCTTCTCTGGATGGAGCAATTTGACATCCGCCATATGGATTTCTGGGACCAAACCAGAAATCCCAGCTGCCAAGTTGACCAACAGACCACCAACACCTCGGGCATTCACAACGATTTTCTCAACCTTTCCTTTGACAACCTCACCAACTTTGAGGTCTTCAATCTGCAAAAATGGCTGCTCCAAAATGCTGGCCTCCAACGAAATGAGATATGTTCCGTCAAGTGAGTTGTATCCCACCACTCGTCCCCGGTGGACTGAACCGACTTTGTAAGCACCTGAGGTATCAGAAATAGTCTCAATCTTGCCATCTTTGACTCTTGAAATGTGAACAAATCCAGATACACCCTTGACCCCCACATCAACGAAAAGACCAAGGCCAGACTCGACCTTGCGAACAGTCACTTCCTCTATAATCGTAGATAGAGGTAAAATACTCAAGGGGTTCGTCTTGTCGCCACCCTTGAAAGCTTGTTGAGAGGAGAGAGACATGACATGGTCCAGCAGCGAGAATCCAAGCTTTGGAGGATCGGAAGTTGGAAATGTGCATATGATTCTGCCCTTGATTTTTGACCCCAATTTATAACGTTTTTCGAGGTCCTTGCCTGGCAGACCAGCACCGGAATGGAGTAAATCAACAGTTACATCCACCATTCCCATAACTTTGCCGATAACTCCTCTTGGTGTAACATCCACAACTAAGACTTCAACAGCCGTTCCAGGCATGAATGCATCTATCGTTGGTGCTTCTGTGAGATAGCTCAACTTTTTGGGGTTGGCTATTTTTTGCGTATCCGCCGATAATTTGACAATCTTTCCATTTGAACTCAATCCGGTAACCATACATAACAATACGGCACCTTCCTGAACCGTAGACGCGTCGACTCCGTTCCCAATTTCTTTTGACGACATAAATCCACGAACGCTAGAATCCTCCACCCCGAGATCCATGATCAAGCCGTGATCTTCCACGCTGACAACAGAAGCCATTATGGTGTTGTGTGAAATGATATTTTGGATCGCAATTGAGTTGTTCGATTGTTGTGGCCGAATTGACAGCTCTATACGTCTCTTCGGCTTGGTGGCGGTTGTTGAGGCAGTCGGTTCATCGCTCGTGGAAACAACGTATGCTCGAAGGTATTGTCCAATGGAGAACATTTTTTCCAGCTCAATTTCCTCGGGGATATCCTTTCCATCTTCCTCGAGTTCTTCGGCTGCTGCGATTTCCACCACCCTCTGTGTAACTTTATCCGAAATGGAGGTAATTGGTATATAGCCTGTCAAATTATTGGGTAAAGAAAGAGCGATATCGTGATCGTTTATCTGCGAGATTTGGCCTAGGACTAGAGAGCCAGGAACAATACGCTGAATGTAATTAGCTAAAGTAATTGGGAAACCATGGAGGGGAAATATACCTTGTAACTTAACCCTTCAATCTTGACAACATCTTCCTCTTCTTCCGCAGGTTGCGCATCCTTCTTATTCTTTCCCTTGCCCCTCGACTTCTGCTTCTTTGCAGCCGAAGGTCCCCCCTCTCCATCCTCACCATCTATTTCCATCCGCGAAGACTTTGCGCCTTGCTGCTCGAATAAAACATCTTGTGTAGCCTCGATTTGAATTTGTTTATGTTCCAATGGGGTCAGAACACTTGCGCCACCTCTAGGAAATGCTGCCTCCTCCTCGCGCACCTTTGAGAGTTTTGTTGGTGCTGTGCTGGGCTTTCTATCCTCCTCGTCCGGTCGGGGTCTTTTCGTGGGCCGAGTCTCTTTATTTGCTAGGTTTTTGGACCTGGCGAAGGAGTCGTTGGTAGGTCCAGTCTTGCGCTTCTTCTCAATCGGCGCCATCTTTGCAGGGCGAATTGATGATTTGGCTGCGCTTGGTGGTAGGTAAGCTTTGCGAAGTGGCTGGAGAGAAGGGCTACAAAATCTTTTTCTCCCGTCGACTTCAAGGCGGGCGGTCCGACAATCTACCGAGAGAGAAGCGGGGCCAATCTTGAGCAAGAGATCACTCTTGAATTTACACTTTACTTCGTAGAGAGAGAAAGCTCTTTGTTTACGAGATTTATACTCTTTTCACTCTGTGAAGCATTCTCAAATATCCAAGTCACGGCATCCATAACGAGGTAAGCCTCCTACGAAGCCACACGCTACCCTCCCAAATCTCGCCTACTTCGTTGCCTACTTCGTTTCCGTCTTCAATTCACAATGTCCCCACCCTCCAACAAATACGGCGTCAAATACCCCAAACTAACCAAAGCCCTCTCCGTATCAAGCCACTCGTCCTGATCCTTAACAGCAAGATTCCAGTCCGGGTCCGCCATAACCTTGCTAATAACCTCTACATCAGGAATGATATATTCCAGAAAACAATCGCACTCGGCAAAATCCCAGGTAGGTCTTGCCTTTCCCGCCACCTCCTTCAATCCATTGTTGAGTGGTGCTGGTGTGACGAACTAGATAAGGTAGATGGTAGGTATCAGTTTGTATTGTGGGAAGGCGAGGGTATTGAGCTGGGTGGCTGGTCTTGGTCGTTCCTTGTTTGCACTGGAACAAGTTGCAGAGAGAACTTACGATGGAGTACGAGATGACCCCGTGTCTTTTGTAGACTGGGAGGGCAAGTGGGAGATGCTCTTCCACAACCCATTTGATGAATTCTTCATGTGTGTGTTGCTCCTTGCGATAGTGTCTACAGGCCAGAATTCTCCAATTAGCACTGGATGTTCCAATAGTCTTGGATCAATGGAACAGGGCAAATGCAACTTCTGGAAACATCAAAACTAAAGTGGCTGCTCCAACTTACGTGACTGTGTACTTGAGGGGTTGCAATTTTTGCGCGGGGACCTCGGCTATATTGATGAATTACTGTGAGGTACTTGTATTGATAAGATGTTCTAGTACTGGGGAATGATATGAATGAAAAGTGTAGGTGAAGAGTTTAGATAGATTATGGTCTACAGTGGAGGTGGTTGGATTCATTTATAACTTGGACTCCAAGTTGATGTGCCCAACACGGTTAATATCGAACAACAGTCTAGTCTGCGTAAGACGGCCCTAATGTACGTATCTAAAATCTTACAACCTCAAATTAAGAGGCGCAGAATAATCCGGGAGGTCGAGATCGGAGAGCGGGGTCGAGTTCAAGTTTGCGAGGTCATTCTTTCCCTGCCTTGACCCTAACGCTAACCCTCGTGACACAAAGTCGTTCCCTTCCTTTCAACTTGATCTCAACATCGCGCTACCTAGGTACGACGACAAGGTTAAGAAGGGAAAATCACGACTCTATTCACATCACGTCCCTCGCTCTGTCCACATACACAATTCCTGTTGTCGAAAACGGATCGAAATTCCGTCCTAGCCTTTCTCGCACACACCCATCCTCAAACATTTCCAAGCTCCCAATACAATATATAAATTATTATTCAAGATAGGCAGTTTCCAAAACCCCGAACACCATCTCAGTCCTCGCGCAACAAACCCGCATTTTCTTAGACGAAAATCAGCGAAAATCCATACCAGAAAACTCATAGCTCTTACCATTTCCATCATGTCTTAATCGTTAACAGCATCCACCCTCGCAAACAGTGGACTCGATCCGGCTGGTAACTTACACCGATTCCCACCCCCAACACAAGTGAGATTCAAGCTAACCTCCGTGGCAAAATACGTTGGGACATCGAATGGCGGTTCGAAATTCCTATACTACTATCAGCACCATTCTTACCCATCTCTCTTTAACACCCAGCCCCGTAGCATCCCATATCCCTATTTCTCATCTCCTCAAGTGATCGCTCTAAAACAAGGGGGGATATAGACTTACACATGATCCCGAAACGTATGGGCCAACGCAATCGTAAAACTCCCAAAAGTGGTATAACTACCTACAAACTTCCACTGGAAATAATCCGGGTCGACGCCCGTGTGATCACAAAGTACAAAAGTTTGGGGAGAGGTATTGGTCATCGATGTTGTGACGTTTGTGGTTGGGTCTGTGGAGGGAGAAGTTTCGGTCCATGATTGGGCGCAGATTGTGCTGGTGTTGGAGTTTGGATCGGTGAAGAGGACTGGGGAGGTTAGGTATATATTAACATTGGGGGAATTGAGGGGGGGAAGAAAGAGCGAAAAGGAGGGGTCAAGAGGAGGGGTGGAATACATGAGAGTGTGCGGTTCCAAGTTATGATACTTGGGTCGAGGATGAAGCTGTGGGCCTTCACGTTGGAGATGGCGAAGTCTTTGATGTTTAGGGAGGCGTCTAGTCTTTTTTCTCTGGCTGGACGATCTCGAGGGAGATTTCTGGCTTCGCATTGAGAGTTCAATGATAGTGCGAAAATGAATAATGAGGAGAGCACATTGAAAGTGAACATGATTGAGATTTGGTCGTTGATAGAAGCTTCTTGTCAATATCCGAGGAGCCTGAGGCTATTTATGGCCGAATTAACAAATTAATTGCCTAGCGAGCGTAAGATTTTTTGTGAAAATTGAGAAGCGAGCATCGAGATGGTGAGATGATGAGATGATGAGAAGCGGAAGGGTGCATAGGAAAACTTCCGTTTTCTCGAGAAATCATCCTATTTTTGAAGCAAGAGATCGGCACTCGCTGGTTTTTGCAATCTTACTTACCTTGACCAACCCCCTTTGCGGATTGAAGTCTCTTCATTTCGGTAGACATAGAACCTGGTTTATGACGCACACCCAAAAGTTATTCAGACCTCACTCACCTCCTCGCTCCTCGAGGCTCCTCGAGGTTTGAATTTGGAGGGGTTACTTATCCACCCCCACTCCACATCAACTTTCATCCGAGGAAATGTGAATAACCACCATCTGCACCGCTTCGGAATATGTGTTCAGAACATCTGAGAGTTTATGGACAAGTGCTGATCCTCGCGGCAACTCACCTAAGATGATTTAAACACAGGATCAAATATCGCCGCGCATCGCGTGTCCCAGCATGAAAACAATCCTTCGGGTGGGTCACAAACACAACACGACCGCCCAACATGGCAAAGACGCGCCTTTGATCGAGCCAGTGCAGCGACATGCTCCGAAAACGGATCATCTGAGCGACTGGAGTAGCTTTAGACGGAAGGACTTGAAACAAATCCATTGTTTGGAGTTTACCACTGCGATCTTGGTTGGCGTTCCGTCGTAAAAAGGGAATCCTTCATACCTAAGAGAGTTCTAACTTCTGACCCGCAGGAAAGAGGCTGTGTAATCGTACATGTTGGTGAGACCCAAACGACGAATCCACTTACCTGTTGGTTGACCATACCCTTTCCACCACTTGTTTCTTTCTCGTATTGGGTTTTTAAATGTTGATGAGACGGGATTCTGCGGGGTCTGTGTTTATTTTTCCCGTTTTTCGTACGAGCTGGGTTGGTGCCTTGGTATCGAGGTCGCGACATGCGAAGTACTTTCCAAGTTGGTGGGGAATCTTTTGAGCTTTATATTTTTCGACCCCAACGAACTATTGGACGGGACACGTTGAAAGGATATATTGTTCAGTAATTGAATGGCGATCGTTTCTCTCGTTCCTTTCTTGATACTTGGTGCCAGTCAGCGCGTTCTACTCGGTTAAAGTCGGGATTCCTTTTCCTTACTTACTGAATCTCAATTGCCAATCAACCCGAATCGGAATGGGTCATCTCGAGCTCGATTTCCAGATTCGTCTTCCCGGCATGATGAGTCGGTTTTCTGCATTGGCTACAAATGCTTTTACTTGCATGAGACAAGCATCAAGTTCATCCTTCAGGATCAATTGAAAGATCGCACGTTTCCTCGGGCCCGGTAGTTCCAGGGCATAACGACTAGTACCTTTTACCATGGAGAACGTTGGAATAAAGCTGCATTAAAGCCGCATAAATGCAACGGGCTGCGGCGAGTTGGATGGATGGCGAGATATTGAAGAGAGGAAACCGCATTTTATGCACTTCTTTAACCAAGATTAGCTTTTGGTCGATGACAGTCCCATTGCAGGACGTGCTTGTCTGGTTGGTATCAGCAGCAATTCAACGTTGAAATTCATCTGGAAAATGTCGAGGCGCAGAATACTGATCATCTCCTCCCCACGGTGATCTTCGGAGGGGGTTTCTATTAATAGTTTATGTCCGTGTCCGAGCTAGACTCCGTGCAAGCTGCATTTGTTTCAGCCCGCATCTGGCAAAAAAAAAAAAACATCGCCTCGCAATTGATTTCCGTTACCGATTCCCATTGCTTGTCATTTTTTGCCTCAGGATTCACCCATGGCTTGACGAGTTCCACATTGAGACAGCTCTCTATGTTGTGTAGATCATTACACAACCCCGAAGCCTCCGCTTATACAGCTTGTTTTGGTGCTGATTATAAGCTCTTTGGTCGTCTCCATTTCCAGGTCCAGCTGGTCACCCCTGATCCTGTCTCGAGAAACGGACAGTAAAAGCGGCAGTAACTATTTCAGGTTCGTACCTGCCGACTTCTCTCGTTCTTCTAAATCTCTCGGGAGATACAAGACAATTAACCTAAAATACTTGGGCCAATTAGACTATTGACCCGGATGGTTTAGAACAATGAAGTTCGATTATCTCAAAGCATTTAGAGCAATACTAAACTATGCTTTAAAGTTAGAACAACGAGAGGGAAAGGTACCGAGGTACTAGTACTGCCGCTTTTATTGATACCAGCCTGTCAATCCCGTCTTGACTGAAGAGCTCTGTATGGGATGGAGCCGTGCACGATACGGAGGAGAGTTGGAGAGATACCTGGCGGGGTAATTCTTGGGCATTGTGACAACGAACGATGAAAGAGATACTTTCTGTTGTCCACCTAGCTACCTATTCCGTAACCTACTGTTTGCACTGTTTCAACGATAAGGGGCTTTCTTTGCTCTCTTCCTCTGCTGCTTTTGCCTCGCTAAGCACGCTCACTTTCTACCTCCTTTCCTCCCGCTTCGTCACTTTCCCCCTCCATCTCCCCCCTACCTACCCGACACCTACCTCACTCCTACCTCACTCCAGCACCCGCCAAATCTCCCAGTCACATCTCCCGTCACAGCACAGCACAGCACAGCTCTCCACCCAAACGGCTACTCTACCAGCCCTTCTTCACTCTCTGAGACCCCAACTCAACTCAGCCCCAATTCACCAGCCCTCCTTTTGCTTGCATCCACGAATTGCACATCGTCGCACACTGCTATTATTATCCCGTTCATTCCAGAGCACCCCCCCCATCGTCACATCGTCACATCGTCACATCGCCGCATTGATTGCTGAGCCAGAAGAAACAAGAAACAAGAAACAAGAAACAATCTTGTTGGTGGTTTCGGGAGTTCGCGAGTCGAGATTCATTCCAGAAAGCGCAAGGAGCCTCTGACAGCTGTATGCGGACGGCCACCCCACAGACCCGAGCTACCCAGCCAATTTCCCCCCATTGCACCAGATTGCACCCCATTGCACAGCCAGGTCCTCTAGCATTTTTGCGACTTCGCGAGACCTCTTGTGAGCAATGCCCTTCGGTTTTAAACACAGTAATCGTTCCAAACAGGCGTTGTTGAATGAGGAACCAGCTCAAAATCCTTCCATTCCCTCTAGTGGGACTTCACAGGGTCCATTCGGCTCTGACGAACTCGACCCTTTTCAACAACCAAACCCCCCAAACCCACAACAGCCCTATAACCAAACGCAAACCTCCGCACCTGAATCCGGCGATCCTCGATCCTTCCAACACTCTCCCTCTTCGGGCCCCTCGCGGTCTCAGTCTACAAGGTACTCATCTAGTGCCTATCAACACGGCAGTCCGAATTCGCAGTCGGGTGCCTCAGTTGACGACCTCCTCCAACTCGAAGGCCACAGGCTTCAGGAACAACAACGCCAGGAGCAGCAGCAGCAGCAGCAGCAGCAGCAACAACAACAACAACAACAACATCATCATCATCAACAGCTCCTACAGCAACGATCCGAGAACCAGCGATACTCGCAGCCCGCCCCCACTCCGCAACCTGCAGAACACAAGAAGAGCAAATCGATTTTTGATCGCATGCGCTCGGGTCGAGAAAACAGGCTATCTCAAGAAATCAAGACCCCCCATACCTCTTATAGCAACTCCACTGGACTCTCAAGACGACTCTCGAAACGCCAAGAGAATCCTCCGCCCATTCGTACGGTACAGCAGCAGCAGCAGAGTAGCTCTCTAGACCAGCGGCTCTCCTCTGCGCGGAATTCCTCGAGGTCGCAGTTGCCCTCACCGCAAGAGAGTAGTGAGATTAACGGCAGTGATCTGGACACACACTTGATCCGCGAAACTGATCAACAAAGCCCCCAAAGCAGCCCCGCTACACAAGAGCTGGGCCAACACCAGACCATACGAGCTGTCGAGAGTGAAGCTGAGCCAACGGTGTATGCTGTAAACGAGGACGGTCACCATCAATATCAACAACCCACGCAACCACAACAAACAGCCTACGTAGGTCAATACCAATCTGACTCGGGTGTGCAAGTTCATTACGAAATACAAAATCAAGGGCAACCCCAACATCATTTGAGTCTTCAGCCAGGCTTCAACCCTCACGATCCTTATCGCCAGCAGAACCCCGAGACGGTATCTCAGCTATCCTACGACTCGCCGGTAGATCAACGAGACGAGCCCCAGCGACCTCCCTCTGTCCACTCGAACGGTCAATCTCCCACCAGTTTCGGCCCACCACGTGCGCAGCAGTACCCCGATCGCACTACCTCGATTCAAGGCCCGCGTCCATTATCTCAAGTGACTGCGATGGCTCCGCCTACTGGGGCATCGCAGCAGAATCGCAGATCTGCGGACCCAAAATCCATGCAAGGACTTCAGGGACAAGCAGAAACAAGAGAAGCACCACCTAGTTATACAAGAGGTCAGGCATTCCCCGGCAATCAGCCTCCTACTCCTGGGCTAAGTCCATTGCCCCCACCAGGCAACTCTCAAGGTCCAAGTTATAGAGGCGGCCCCCCACAAAGGGATCAATATGGTGCTACTGCAGGAAGCGGAGAGCAAGGTCGAAGTACCCCACCTCCACAACCCCCAGGTCCAGATGTTGCAGACGCTTATAAGGAATTACGTAAGTAATAAGATCAAACCTTGCAGTCGGTCAAAATCTAACGTTTCCGAAGAAATCAAGTACAAGAAAGTGAAGGGATTATATTTCGACAAGACGTCACAGGTTGAGCAACTACAAAACACACTGGCGAATCAACGTCTCTCACAATCACGAACTTCTTTAGACGACAGCGAGTACATGACACGATTTCAACGTTTAGACGGGGCTACAACAAATCTTGCATTCAATATTCGGAAAGACTGGAGAACGGTGCCATCATGGTTGTCACAGCACGTCAATCAAGATGCGATGAAGATTGGAAAACAGGAGATGACCGCTGTTGGTAGAGCTTGTATAGCAAAATTCCTCGTGGACGAAATCTTCAATCGAACATTCCACCCTGGTCTCGAAACTGGGTTGAGCAGTAGTTTGAAGACTGTTGAACACAATATTCGACGGTTTTCGCCGGCACTCAACAACCAAGAAGAGTCAGACGCTTTAACTTCGAAAGTTGTGCAATGGAGGCTCGCAACCCTGGAAGGTCTACGAGATGTCCTAAGTTCTCCGGAGAGTGAAGACCATCGACGGGATTTTTCACGGGCGGCAACGACGAATTTGACAGCGTGCCTGATCAATTATCTACAAGAGCCAATACCAGCAGGAATCGAAGACAGTGCCCACATGATCGTCGAATTAGCCGTCAGCATAGCAGCAAACTTACCACTGGAAAGTAGGGATATTTCAATCACGTACCCAATGCCTGGTGATTTAGTTCAACCTTTCTTGATGAAAGTGGAAACGGGAATTCCCGCTCTCGAAAACCCAGGTGCCGACACGAACAGCGAGATTGACGCCTCCAGTACGGGAAGCGGAGATCGGGATGAGAAGGAGGGCGATAAATCGGATGGCGGGAAGCTGAGAAAGGACAAAAAGGCGGGCATGTTGCAAGCTATGATGGGAGGATCTTCTAGTGGACCTACTGGGAAGAGACCAAGTATCAGCTCGCAGGGTGGAGTTGAAGGCGGCGAGAGCAAGAGTAAAAATTCTAGCGAAGATGGGGCGCAGAAGGTTCGGTTCGCTGGGTTTGTGGGAGTCGAGGTTAGGGGACGACAGGTTTTGGGTAAAGCTCCGGTTTGGACGGTTGGTTAGGGTGGCATAATGATGGATGTGCAAATTCTTTTCAGGTTTGAACGAAAAGGGAAAGCTCTGGTTTCTCTTGGCCGTGGATGGGAATACTTGGCATTTTGCATGCTGGCCGAGAGATTTTTTTCCAGGGTTGTCTCTAAAAGTTCTCTTTTTGACACGGTGAAGGGATAGTATTGGGGTGGAAAAGATCATCAGGACGATTCGCGAGGAAGGGAGGTAGGGGAGTGAGTTGAGATGGAATTGACATGAAAGACAGACAGACAGAGAGATTCGATATCTCCTTTTTCTTTGTGACTCGATGTTACGTGTCTACGAGGTTATGAACATTCTTCAGAGATACTTAATTCAAAATCTATTGATTGACCACTTGATTTCATCGTCCTTCGCTTTGGATTCTTTCGTGGGCGGGGTCTCGGAGGTGCCACTATTCCAGTAGTCTATGAGTTTAACTCGGTGGCTGGTCGTGCTCTGGTCAAGTTTCCATCTAGGGTGAATTTGAGATATCCAAGGGATATGATAGGTACTAGGTGGTATCTTTTTCATAATTCTAAGCTCGCTTACCCAAACATCCACAGATTGGTTGTAAATTTACTATCAACACTAGACAATTACCTAGACACAAAACTATAATTCATTTATATGTGCCAAAGAGTTCAAGAAAACAAGCACTAGCTATTTACTCACCTTTGGAGATGCTCTATGCCCAAAATCCACTCAAAATCGAAAGTCTTCAAAGTATCGGACTTTGAGAAATCTGGCCAATTCTACGTTTAGCTTCTTTAACTTCGAAGCTTAAATCCAACGTTGAAATGATGGACCGTACGAGGCGTGGGAAATCAACAAACATGCGGTTAGCTCGTCTATCAGAGGAGGGAAAACAACAGGGATTTCTGGAGCTAGCTTGTGGTCCTATGAATGGCTCAACCCCCCCCCCCCGGGGGCATCCTTCAAATCTTCTATATACTCTTCAATTGAATTTTACCATATTACAAAAACCTTCAAGCCGTACATAGAAACGTAATGGCAAGAAGTTGGGAAGTGAAAAGACATTGAGCCTAATAACAACTAGGAAGTGACTCGAACCAAATTCAGCATTTGACGTAATACGTTTGGAACTCGATAATTTTTTACAGCGTTTTAGATTTCCTAGCTAGATTAGTACTCCTATCCTTCTAAAAGGTTCCTATCTATGCCTTTCCTTACTTTTATTACTATTCTTCCTTATTATATCCTCACTTTTAAGCGCTCCTAGCGAATTATATTCTATTCCTAGCCTTTGATATACCTATCTCTTCTAATCTTATATAAGGCTAATATTCTTTCTACCTCTAGTAGAGAGAATAAGAAGGTTTTTATATTATTTTATTATATTTTAACAGATATACTATATAGTAAAATATAATAAAAACTAGTAAAGGATTAGTCTTATTTATTATCTAAAAAGTAAGAGTTTTACTATAGTAAATAAAGTATCTTACTAAGTACTTAATTAAAGCTATTTACTTTAATAAAGATAAGCTTTTATATTTAAGTCTTAACTAGTTTCTAGATAATATATTTATATTATATAAATATTAGTTATACTCTTAGATAGCTATACTATATATAAATTATATAAGATATCGATTATATACTATCTCTTTTAGAAGACTCTCTTAGAAACGCTAGTATTAGAGTTCAAAGCCCATAAAAGCTCGAGATCCTCTTAATGTTTCAAAACCCTTTTTCTGATTTACGAATCTTAAGAGTAGGCACCTCGGCTACGAATTGTTCCGCGATAAGGGAAGATTCAAAGCTCATTTCATGGAAACCGATCTCCTTAAGCCGAATACAGAGTTGAGTGCTTTAGGAGGGAAAATTGACATGTAATTACTCATTTCCTTTGTCGCATTCGCTAAGGAAACTCCCATTTTGTCGTATAAAAAAGCACTTACAGTGTTGATACTTTATAGAATCCAAGTCACCCATGTGCTCCATCAATAGGGATGGGAAGGTCAAATCGAAGCCGCAAAACAACTAGCAAAATACACCAAACCCGGTTCTCTCATTGTCGGATACCAAGCTAGCACAGCTGGGGGAGCAACCAAGGAAGTGGGTAAAAGCGAGTAGCACTCATGGATGCGACAAGATCCGGAGAGTTGGGCGGAGATGTGGGATGTTGTTGGGAGGGACACTAGTACGGGATAGAAAAGTGAGGCTGCTTTGGTTCCTTTCAGTAAGATTGATGTTAGAGACGAGGACGTCGAGTACCTTGGACCACTGGCGAAGATCTTGCAATTTGTGGTTACTCGAATTAAGTAGAAGCCCTTCGAACTCAAAGATGGGTAGACTGTATTAGGGCATGATGCGTTGTATTTAGCCTAAGACCAGCCTACCCAAGGAGCAACACGAAATGCCAAATGTCGCAAGCATAGAACAAAACAAATACTACTTTACTTGCTTAATTTCACTTCTACAAACCAACCTCAAAGTCGTTAAAAAACCTCCTCGCTGGCACCCTTCCACTTGTTTTCAAGTTACTTATGTGTTCCGTCTGTCGAGTCGCTGTTGGATCACGATCCTCACGAGATCAATGAATATCTTTTCTACATTGCTATTCGCTTCAGACGTCTCCAAATAAGGACAGTCTGTTTCTTTCGCCAGCGCTTGTCCTTCACTCTCAGAAACCGCCTTTTCCCGGCAAGTTGCATCGGGTGCCAACCAATATGTATAAGGTATTGGGACGTGATAGATGAGCGAAGAGATGTAATGCTTACTCAAAGCTGCCTATCTCCTTTTCTTCGCTCGACGTGAGTGTGAAACCTTAAATACGGACAAAAAGTGACCGACTAGTAACGGGAAATATTAGAAGAAAAGCTTCGATTTCTCGAATCCTCTGATTAAATACACTCGTATAACTTTCAATTTCAGTAGAACCTATGATTTCGATATAATAATAGTTACTATTAATATATATATAGCACTATTTCTATTTATAATATCTAAGAAACTTATTAAATAATTCTATTATAAAATCAAAGGCGTTTATAAGTACTATTTTAAAGATAAGTTCTAGGTAAATAATATAAGAGATATTTATTAAAAGTTAAAAGTCTATATTTATAAATAGTTATTACTAATTAACTCTAGAGATATATATATTTAGCGTTTATAAGCTAAGTAAGTAAAAGTAGAGGATTTATTAAGCTAATTATATAATTTCTAATTAATTTTTTATTTAAAATTCTCTACTAACTCTAAGTCTAATAGTACGAAATATATACTACTACTAAAGAGGTATATATAGAAGTACGTTTAAGATAGGATAAATACTAGACTCTAGTATAGAAGAAAAGGAAAAACTATCTCTCTTCTATACTAAATATAAATATCTATATATAGGAGATTAAAAACTACTAAGGTCTAATAATATTAATAACCGAGTCCTATCTAATATAGCTAATACTAAATAATCGAGCTAAAAAGCTAAATATATAATATCTAAATCTTAATCTCTTCTATATATAAATATCGGATATTAATACCTTTAGTATCTTTAGTTATATAAGTATTAGTATTAGTAGTTTCTTAAATACTAGTAATTTAGAATAGCGTGCTATTATAAAACTTAGAAACGTTTACTATTACTAATATATTCTTATATAATTAATCTATCTTATTTATAAGTAAGTAGTCTATTATATACTTATATATATCTAGAAGTTATTATATATAACGTATTTTTAGAAAACTTATCTCTTTTTTGAATACTTTTAAAACTCTTTTAATAGACTTTTATTACTAGAAATAAGTAAAAAGAAGAATAAAAGAGTATAAAAGTAGTAGTAGAAGTAATAGAAGTAGATAGAGAAAACTTAGCTTATATACTTATATTATAAACTAATTTATACTAAAATAATATTTTTTTTAATTAAGCTTTTTAAAAATAAGATTATAAGTAAATTATTATTAAATTTCTATATTATTATATACTTTAGTAGAGTTTAAGAGTCTATTTAGTTCGGATTTTAAACTCTTGATTTATTCGTTGAATCGAGCTAGTATAAGCTATATTTCATTCGCTTATAAATCGAATTAATATTCCTAAATCGAATTCTTATACTATTTAGTAACTATATAGTAAATTATTTATTAAAAAGAATTTACTAAAAATATATATTAGTAATACTATTATAACTTCTTTCTCTATAAAGCTTTAAAGTATATTAAGATAATAAGGTCTTTTAATAAAGTTATTCTTAAAATAGAGAGCTACTATTATACTAGTAATTATAGTATCTCTACGATTAAGAATAATATAGCGTTATTATACTAAACGAGAGAGATATATATACTATAGTATTATTAGTATTATACTAAATAAGAGAGATATATATACTATAGTACTATTATTAGTATTATAGATATAAATAAATTAAAGATTCGATTCGTATATATTTATAAATTAAGCTTTTTTATATAGAAAATTCACGAATATAATACTAAGGCTTAATTTAAGTAATTCGATTTATAAATAGAGGCTTTTTACTAAATAGATTTATAACTTAAAAGTAGATTTATAAATCGAATTAATTCAATTTAACTTTTATATAGAGATTCGCGAATTAAGAGCGCGAACTAAATAAGCTCTAAAAGATAAGATAATAATTTAACTATTTAGTTATATTAGAGAGTCGATAGTATTATTATAATAAAATACTATCGTATTTTAGATTAATATATTATTATAATATCCTAGTAGTACGTATCTAAATACGCTTTAATACTATTATAATATTATAATATTATATAGTATATCTTTTAATAACCTATAAGCGCTAAAACCTACTTTTTCTTAAAATAAGACTATTTATACTTTTTCATATACTCTTTTATTACTTTAAAACTATATAATAATAATAATAGATATTAATAAAATAATTAGTAGAAGTTGTTTATTATATACTAAATAGCTTAAACTAAGTATATTAGGCGATTTTATAAGAAGCTAGTATATAATAGTACGAAATATAGACTACTATAGAAGAGGTATATAGGAGTACGTTCGAGACAGAATAATATACGTAAATACTAGGCTCTAATATAGAAGAAAAGGATAAACTAGTCTTTTCTAACTCTAGAAGAGTAGGCTACTATATATAAGAGGTTCGGATAAAAAGAGTCTGAAACTAACTAACGTTATACGTCGGCTAATATAAAAGCTCGAATCTATATAACCTTTCTAAAATAGATAATATAAGATAATAACTACTAAAACCTTATATATAGCAGATACTTCTAGCTATCTAAGATAGTAGACTATTATATAGTAGTTTAATTAAGTACGTAGCTAAAAGTTGTTTTTAGTATATAAATTAATAGATATTTAGAGTATATATTATATATATATTATACTAAGACCTAGGTCTTAGTATATCTTACTAAATACTCTATATAAAGATTATAATATATAATTAATTATAATACTTGAAATTTAATAGAAAGTTTAATAGTAACTAATTAGTATTTAATTAAATTCTTAGTATTTAGAGCTTATTTTTAGAAGACGTAGTTATTAAGAATAACTAACTTACTAGATATAACGTTTTCGAAATAATTAGCTTAGTAATAGTATCTTAATAACTAAGTCTTCTTATAACTCTTTATTTAATAATAAATTAAGAGCGTATTATAAAATTCTTTAGATAAAGGGAAATAACTATCTAAGTACTTAAAATATAAGAATAAATATATACTATTAGAAAAAATAATAAAAATAAGTATAGTTTATAGATCTTTTAAAACTCGAACTAAAACTAGACCTACTATTTATCTTATATATAAAAGTACTTCTATCTAAGCTATTCTAAAGCACTTCTTATATATTAAACATCTTCTTCTTATTCTAGAATTAGCTAATAAGATTAAAGGATATAATCTTATACTAAGACTTTAAATATTAAAGTATCTTTATAATATATATCTTAAGACGATTATATTAATCTATAACTACTAATTTAGCTAAAAACTAGAGGCGTTCTACTAAGGTACTTAAATATAGAATAGAAAGTATATTTATTACTATTTTATAAAGATTAGAATAGGCCTTCTTTTAGATAGATTAGAGCTACTATTTAATTATACTTTTACTTATATCTTAAGATAGAAGAGTATAATATTAAGTATACTTATTACTTATAAGAGAGAGAAGTCTAGATTAAAGCGTATTAGCTAAAAAGAGGTAAAATTAAAAGATTAAAGTAAAAAGAGATAAAGTTAAAATAAGAGTTAAAGCTTATCTCTTACTTCTCTTTTAGAATAAAAACTAAGTAAATAAATTAGATACTTAAGTAGATACTAGAGAGTAATAAAGTAGACTAAATAACGTAATCTAAGAGTTAATATTAGTATTATTTATATAGCTAGATATTATTTTAGAGTAATAATTATCGTTCTATAGTTTTTCTACTATAGTATAATAGTACGAAATATATATAATAGGAGAAGAGATATATAGGAGTGCGTTCGAGACTAAATAACGTATATAAATACTAGACACTAATATAGAAGAAAAGGAAAAACTATTCTTCTTCTATAACAAGTATAAACATCTATATATAAGAGGTCGGAGACTACTAAGTCCTAATAAGAATAATAACCGAGTCCTTTCTAATATAGCTACTAAAATAATAAGAGCTTTGAAGCTAAACATATAAGACCTTGAAGCGAAATATATAATATCCGATTCTTACTCTCTTTAGTATATAAGTCGTAGAAGTATTAGCAGTTTTACGAATACCGACAATTCAGAATAGCGTGCTATTATATATAGTCTAAGTAGAGGCTATTTAGCTAGGTTTCTAGGACTTTTCTAAGTACTTCTACTTATAAGCTAAGTAGAGTACTACTATAGTAGTATATACTAGCGATCTTCTAGTTAAATTATAGTATTTAGAGATCTTTTCCTACTCTAAGATATTATTAGTAAAGTAAAAGAGAAGAGGATATTATTTACCTTTTTAAAGTAAGAATAATATAGCTAGATCGTTAATATACTTCTTTTAAGCCTTTTTAAAAAGAAAGAGAATAAAGTCTAATATTAGAATCGTTTTATTAAGAGTTCTAGACATACTTTTAAGCGCTAATAAGAAGTGTTTAAGAGAGCTAAAAAAGAGCCTTATTTAATTAAATTAGTAAGAGATTAAGAAGTAAAAGTAGTACTATACTTACTAAACTAAGTTTAGACTAATTATAAGTAGTAATTATATTATTATTAAGATTAAACTTATATATATCTTAAAAGTGTTTAATCTTAAGCTTTAAAGTAATTACTCTTTAAATACTTCTATACTAGAGTAACTAGTATATTTTATTAACTTAGAGTATAGTAAGGCTCTTAGTTAACTTCTTAAATTTATTATATAATATTATACTTATATATATCTTTTTTATAAAGTTAAAGAGATATTTAAAAGTATTATAAACTTTGAACCTTTATAAAGAGTCTTAAGAGTAGATATCTTCTAATTAGTTTATTTTAAGCTTAAAATCTATATACTTTTTAGAGGCTATATCTTTAGTAGTAAAGTAAAGTATATAATATATATATTAAATTTAATAGTACTTAGCCTAGCCTCTTATATTACTTTTACCTAGTACTAAAGTAACTTAGCAAAGTATAACGTTATTATTAGATATATTATCTATAGAAAAGTAGCTAATTTTAATAAATATATTTATTAAAAGTAATAAGTATTTATTTAGGATTTTTAGAAGTGTTTTTATATATTATAATCTTAGAGTATTTTAAGTAAAAAGAGTATTATATTTTTTGTCTATATAGAGCTCTTTAATTTGTTTTATACTAAGTACTACTTCTACTACGTTATTAAACTTAATTACTCTATAAGCTATATATTCTAAGATAGAAAGACTATTATCTAACTTCTATCTATTATTAGATATATATATTTTAGACTAGAATCTTAATAGATAATACTTCGTTTTAGTAAAACTATTCTAGTATTATCGCTTAACCTAGTTATATAGTATAGAGTATACTTTAGATAGAATATCGTTCTTAAGATTATTAAGATATTAAATAAGAGTATAAAAAGCCTTATATTTAGTAAAGTATTTAAGAAGGTTATAAGAGATAATAAGGTTTATAAATAAAACCTCTAAAGTATTAGAATTAATAGCTAAGTACTTATTATTAAAGTTAAAATAGATTATATATATAATCTTATATCTTTTTTAAAAGTTTTAATAGACTATATTTATAGCTTCTTTAATACTAATTTGTCTCTTTTTAGTAGCCTTTTAGTATAGATATTTAATATCGATTCTATAACTTTTAAAGAAGTAAGTAACTATGATTTTAATACTACTATTTATAATATATCTCTTAGTATAGTACTTATAATACTACTCTTAGTAGTTAGTATATTTATTACTAAAGAAGAAATTAGTAAGCTAATTATATTATTAGATTTTAAGAGTTCTAGGAGTATAGGCTAGCGCTGGAATTGCTTAAGAAGAGAGAGAAGAGCGAGAAAGAGGCGAAAGAAAGAGAGGAATAGAAGGAGAAAGCCGAGGTACGCTAGAAGGTAAGACCTTAGCTCTAATAATTCTAGAGGTAAATATACCTCTTATACTACTAATATATACCTTAGTAGGTTAAACACGCTAACCTACTATACCTCTCTACTATATTACTAAGTTAGAGAGATAAGCTCTAAATAGATAGTAGTAGAAACTAAAGAAAAGAAGAATTATACTTATAAAGAAGCTTAAGAGACGAAGAAGAACGAGCTAAAAGGCTATATAAACTAGAATAGAAGATATACTACTTACTCTTAGAGCTCGGCCTACGGCCTACGTAGTATAAAGAATAATAATAATAGATTTTAAGAGTTTCTTATATATAAACTATTTTATAATTCTTATTAATTATATAGAGCTAAATATAGCTAGTTCGAGGTCTTTTAGTAGGCTTTTTCTAGATTTAGAACACTTTCTATAGATCTAAATAGAGTGTACTTATATTAGTTACTACTAGCTTAGTTTTAAATAAGTTCTCTTAAAAGCTTAAACTACTTAAATAGAATGAAATAGATAATATTAGTAGTATTTCTAGAGAAATATAAGACTAAGAGCTTAATACTTAAGAGAATATAATAAATTAGTAAAAAGTAAGATATAGAGGTAATAAATAAAGAATAAAATCGTAGAAGTGATTAAGAAGACTAAAGTTATTAAACTTTTAAAGTGTTAATAGTAGTAGTAGAAGTTATAATTTTTTAGTAACTAGTACTAAAAAGAGATAAATAATAATCGTAGAGTAATATTAAAATAGATATAAAGAATAAAGATAGAAGACTTTTTAAAGAGAAAGAGAGAGCTTTTTAAATTATATTTAAAGTAATTATAATTAATACTCTTTAATCTATAAATAAATAGAGTATATTTTAACTAATTATAGTATAATATACTAGAACGCGTATTAAAGCTAAATTAACTATCTAAAGTCTATTATTTTTAGAGTACGATTAAAAATTATCTATATTATAGAATTAAGTTTTAATTATATTATTAAAAAGTCTTAATTTAGAGCTTTCTTTTAAGCTTATATATATATTAATTAAATAAAAAATAGAACTTTATTTAAATAAATAAAATCGTTTTATAGAAATATATATAAATCTTAGCTTAAGTAGTATAAAATCTAAATCTTTTAATATCGATTTAGTTAATCTTTATATATAATTAAAGAGTAAAATTTAATAAATTTAATATACTAATCTATTATATTATAGCTTTTAATCTAATATTATTATTATTAAATTAGTATTTAGTATTAATAGAAGTATATCTAGAAATCTATCTTATATAAGCTATATTTATTACTTTATATTACTCGGGTTAGTTTAAGAGCTATTTATATAATTCTTTTTTTAAAATACTCTATTTAAGTAGATTTATAATTCTAGCTATTTAGTAATATATTTTCTATACTATATATTATACTATATAGTTTTAAAAGATAAGACTAAAAAGAAGTAGAGTTAAAATCTAAGATAAAAAGCTTAAATATTTAGACTTAGTAATACTATAATATTATTATAATATTAATTAAAATACTAATAATATAAAGAATAATATTATTAGATATTATCTCTTCAGTTATTCTTACACTCTACGTGACTTAGTAGAACGCGGTTCTAATCTTATATTTCTAGCTCTAATATAACTAAATATTTAAATTATTATCTTATTCTTTAAACTCTACTAAAGTATATAATAATATAGAAATTTAATAATGATTTACTTATATTCTTATATTTAAAAAGCTCTACTAAAAAAAATCATTATTTAGTATAAGTTAGTCTATAATATAAGCCTATCTACTCTTACTACTTCTACTACTTCTATCACTTCTACTACTACTTTTATACTCTTTTATTACTTCTTTTTAATTAATATATCTTCTCTTATAAAGCTAATACTACTCCTACTAAAAGAGCTTTAAAAGCTACTAAAAAAGTCCTTAAAAAGAAAGCCTCTTAAGTACGCTTTATAGACGTGTTTCTTAACTAGAAAGAATTCTATAAAATAGAAGTTATTAAGAGAGTAAGAGAGATTAAATAAAGAGATAGAAAGAGACGTACCTCTACTATATATAGAGTAAGTGTAAATAGCTTTAATTTAGATTTTAATATCTTAGCACTTCTAAACTAGCTTAGTAGTATTATAGTTCAAAGCTACTTAGATTTTAGTCTAAAACTACTCTAAATAAGAGTAGTTTTAAACTAAACTACTAAACGCGTCTATATATAAGGTATAAGAATAACTAAAGAGATAGTATTTAAATAGTATAAATAGTACGTATTAAAGTAGATTTCTAATAATATATTATAATAGTATAATATTATAAATACTATCGACTATACTAAGATATATAGTAAACTAAAGAGATAATAATATATTAATCTAAAATACTATAGTTTTTTTAAATAATAACACTATCTACTATACTAATTAGAATAGAGACTATATATAGAATTTATTTATTTTAAAAAAAAAATTTAAATCTCTTTTTTTAGCTCTAAATATAAACTCAAAGACTCGTAGCTATATTTATAGACTAGATTTAAATAGTATTTCTATATAGCACGGCTAAGTAGCTAAATAGACTATTAATTAAATAAATAAAAAGAGCAAAGCAGGCATTTTTTTAATTACTCTAGAGACGGCGTAATAAGTGAAGCCTGAGTTACGGCGTTAGCGCAGAGCTGGTAGGTTTCCAGCTCTCGCGGCGCTGGCAGACGTCAATCAAAGAGAGCCTTCATCAAAAAGTCGATACTTCTGAGTTGTCGATTATGATACCCGCGATCGTTGTTGACGATAAGATGGCCTGTCGTTTTGTTCCACCCTCTGCCTCGCCTCAAACGTGCGCGAGCGTGTTTTCATATGATGAGTGCTTTGAGCGCATCCTTTCACAACTCTGCCAGTCTTGAGCTTGCGACTCGTTGTATATCCTCGTCTTCCTTTCCGTTGAGTTCCCTGGCTTGCTTTTCTGCGTTGCGGCCCATGTTTGGAATGTAATTTTGACTTGTTCGTCTTACTAGGATTGACTGATTGTAGAAACGATTAGCCTTGTGATGGAAGTGAAGAACAACTGTCCCTACCTTGGGATTCCGCCTCTGGCGGGTTCTGCAGTAGAGGAGAAATAGGCGGAACGTCTTCGAGATTCGTGCTGCTCTGTTCGAGGTATGAAAACAATTGATCTTGATCCGAGGGGGCTGGAGATGGTGGTGTTTCCAAACACTCCTTGTAGCCTAGGAAGTAATTTTTGAGCTCGCTGGTTCGCTGCTGGTATGTCGGCTTGAGAAGCCGTTCATTAACCAGATTCAGTATATTATCTGGAGGGCTGTTCTGATTGAAGTCGTTGTAGACCTGAGCCATAGCTGTGGAATGGATGAATGTCTGGAGGTAACTCAAGATGATGCAGCTTACTAAGCAAGCATCCCGCGCAGTCGGATCACGACCGTTTCAGGAGGCATGCGGGAGAGCGGCACGGCATTGCGATTAGAGATATTACCTTTATGAAAAGCTAAGGTGTAATACGAATAAAGCATAAAGTAAAGCCAAAAGAGCTATATGCTTTATTATATAACTAAGAGTTTTATTAGCTAATAGAAAGCCTCTATTTCCTATTACGTGCTAGCGCTTACTCTACTTACTCGAAAATTTTTATACTTTAGAATTTCTTTATAATAGTACGAAATATATACTACTACTAAAGAGGTATATAAGAGTGCGTTCGGAGCAGAATAATATATATAAATACTAGGCTCTAGTATAGAAGAAAAGGAAAAACTATCTCTCTTCTATATTAAATATAAGTATCTATATATAAGAGGTTAGAAACTACTAAGGTTTAATAATAATAATAACTAAGTCTTATCTAATATAGCTAATACTAAATAATAAGAGCTAAAAAGCTAAATATATAATATCTAAACTTTAATCTCTTCTATATATAAATATTAAATATTAATACTTTTAGTACTTTTAGTTATATAAGTATTAGTTATTTATAATCTTAGTATAGAGGTATTAGTAGTTTTATAAATACTAGTAATTTAAGATAGCGTACTATTATATTCTTTCTTCTTTAAAAAGACTTATTCTAAGTCTTTAGTTAGTAGTCGATATAGTATTAGAACGTCTAGAGTATTATTTATCTATTTATTATAAGAAATATAACTTATCTTCTATTATTCTATCTTCGTAGTACTTAGTAGTCGAGGTAGGTTTAGTAGCTAGTAGTTTTATTATTTAGTACATAAGAGCTCTATAAGCTTAATAATTCGCTACGTATTTTCTATAGTCTAAATCTAATCTAGTTTAGTAGTAGTATTATACTAATAACTTATATATCTTTTTTATACTTAGTTATAGACTTCTTAGATTAGTTTTATATAGAGTTTAGTCTTCTTTTAAACGTAAAGTCGATTCTTAAAAAGAAGTAAATTCTCTAATAAGAGAGAGTATCTATCTAGAAGTTTATAACGTTCTTTTTAGAATAAGTATAGATTATCTTCTTTTAACTTCTAAACTATATATCTAAACTTATCTCTGAAATAATATTTAACTAAATTATATTAAGAGATATAGACTATTTTTATAAAAAGGTCTAAGTAAGTTTAGTGTTTATTTAGAGATCTAACTTATTAGGTTTTAAAAGAGTATATAAGTAGCTATCTAACTTAGCTTAATTAGAGATTTTAAGATCTTATTTATATTAGGTTAATATATCTACTTTTTAATTCTTCTTTCTAGATATAAATTAAGTCTAGAAGTTAAAATTTAATAAGAACTCTATCTACTATACTTACTTAGCTATAAGTAGCTTAGTTATTATAAAATACTTTAGTAATCTATAATCTAAATATATATTAATATACTTCTAATATAATATAAGTTTAAGATACTATTTCTTAAATACTTTTATAATAGTAAATAACTCTTTATTATAGATCTTCTAGTTTAATTTATAGCTAACTAGTATATAGAAGTAGAATCTATTAAAGTACTAAAAGCTATTATCTTATTATAAGAATATAGCTACTATTACTTCTTTTAAAAAGTCTATTTCTAGCTTTATATTATAATTAGAGTTAAAGTAGTATATAGTTTAGATTATAAATAACCTAGTTCTTAGTATTTTAAGACTTCTTTATATTTAAATATCTATAAAAAGAGCTTTAAAGAGTATATTATTATAGTTAAGAGTTTAGCGATTTTAGTATAATTTTTAATAAATTATTTATAGAAACTAGTAAACCTTAAATAATGTAATAGTCCTAGTTATATACGTTACTTACGTAACTAGGTTGTCTTAAGGCTTTACTAAGGCTTTACTTAATATATATAAATAAAGCTAGAGTGCTTATACTCTTCGCTTTTCTCTTTAGTTTAGTTTTCCTTAATATTAGATACTATTCTATAAGTACTCTCTTTATATATTTATAAAGAGCTATTATACTAAAACTAAACTCTCTCTCTTTACCTAGGAAGGCTTTTACTAATATTCTAATAATAATATATATATTTACTTATATTAAATCTACTAAATTCACTATTCTTCTCTATAAAGCCTAATCTATTTATATTAAGTAGTAGAGTCTAGTATTCTTCTATTAGCTATATTAAGTCTTTTAAAAGTAACTTATTAACCTAAGAACTATTCTATCCTACTTTAGAGTTAGTAGAGCTAATCTCTCTTCTCTCTTCTATTAATATTATATCCTAATCTAGCTTAAGAACTTAATCTACTAAAACATATATACTAGCTATTACTATACTACTACTACTACCTCCTTCTATTAAAGTAACTACTAGTTCCTTATAGTATAAGATCTCTAAATTATCTCTATCTAACTCTACTCTATAATAAATCTTTAAAGTAATAACCTTATTAATAAGTAAAGTTTATAAACTTAAAGTAAATACTTTAAATATAACTAGTGCTTCTTATTAATATACCTCTACTTAGCTATAAACTCTTAATATAACTCGTTCCTCTTCTATAGTTCTATTATTAAAGAAGATAAGTAGAATAGCTAATCCTTACTAATTTACTATAAAAGACGAATTCACCTATATAACCTAAGAAACTAAAATTATAATAAAGTTATCTATTAATACTAACTACTTTAAGTCTAAAGAAGTAAGGATAAATTTAATCTACTACTATACTTCTAGAAGAGCCTAAAACTATATTTACCTAAGATATAAGTTTAAGACTATAGATTAGTTTAGTAGTTATAAAGAGATATTAACTTACTTCTAAAACATTACTATTAGCTCTTATATATACTAAAAAGCTTATATCTAATATTAAGACCTTATTATATTAAAGATAAAAACTTTCTATAACTTCTATACTAAGTTCTAATAACTTATAGATAAAGCTAAAGTTCTTTAATAAGACTAGGTAAAAGACTTATAGAATAAGTTAACCTCTATACTATACTAATCTCTTATTATTACTAAGTTCTAAGCTAAGAGAGATATAAACTCCTTTTATAATCTTATAAGTAGTATTAATAATAACCTTTAAAATCTCGCTTCTTAAAGAGTATAAGTAATAAACTTTCCTTCTACCTCGAACTAGTATACGCCTACTTCTATACTTACTAGCCCTTCTTCCTCTATAGCCTCTTTTATCTCTCTTAGACGCTTTAACGTCTCTACTATAAATAACTACTTAACCCTAAGACTATTAGATAAGTACTTTAACTATAATAAGTCTAGTTATTATATTAAGAATTATTTAAAGTTAAAGATATATAAAGTTAACCTTAAAAAGCTTAAAGAAGAAGATATTAGCTTAGAGTTAGGAAACGAAGAAGCTTAAAAGAAGACTCCTTCTTAAGTAAATATAAGATTAATCTCTTTAAGATTAATCTATAGTTATTAATTAATAGAAAAGCGTTTACTTTACTTAGTATAATAACTATTAATAGATTTAGTATATAAACTACTACTCTTAGTAACCTTAGAGTAAATACCTTTTCTTTTATAAATATATAACTTAGTTATAACCTTATAAAGTTTTATAGTTTAAAGACT
>LLCB01000354.1:0-55640 GCA_001414345.1 Hymenoscyphus infarciens | reverse complement strand
GGCCTAGTTTTAAGATATAATTTAAGAACTTATTATAGTAATAAAAGTCGATTTATATAGTCTTTTTATATTATATATATATATCTCTTACTATAATATGTTTTAATTTAATATTTAATACCTTTTACGATTATCTCTTAATTTATATAACTTTTGCGATTTACGATTTACGATTTACGATTTACGATTTACGATTTACGATTTAGTCGATTCCGACTTTTTGGTGTATCCAGGACGCCCTAACCGGGGAGTTGGAGGGCCACCAGGGGGTGTACTCATTCGTAGGACAGATTGTGCATGGTGCTTAGGAACACCAGAACTCACCTTAGCAGTAAAAAATTAAAGTAAATTCTATGTTTCACTTAGATATTCAGCGAATGCTCTACCAAATATATTCATTTCACTTAGAAAAGATAAAAGGTAGTAGTAAATAAAATAGTTTCGAAGCGGCCTGGTGTTCCTGAACCAAGCACAATCTGTCCCACCCACTACCACGAAGGGGTGCACCCCCTGGTGGGCTAGCCACCAGTTACTTGTGGATTACTTGCGGCTTACTCGCCAGTAAACCAATGCATGTTTGGGAGCTGGAATGATAAGTCGGGAGTAAGCTAGCAATCGTCAAGTAAGCTGGAAGCTGTCAAAGACTCAGTAAACTAGAGAGCAGCAAGTAAACCATGAAACTTGGAGTGGGCTAGTGATTATCGTGTAAGCTAGAGAGTTGCTAGTAAGCCGGACAGACATTAGCTTACTCGTAACACTTTTTGGGCCATTAAACGCTTTACCTGGTGAGCGAATACTCGACGAGTAAGCTGTCACTAGGTTTGTGAGCTGAAATTGTTGACTTGTGAGTTACTTGCGACTTATCAACGGCCCACCCACTGCTTACACGCGATACAAAAACGTAAGATCAAGTTTTAATCTTGTAAAGAAGACTTGGGGGCGTTATAGAATGACCAACTTTGAAAAATAGCTTTATCCCGTTGTATCTTCAAAACGAGAGGAGCTCACGATCGAAAAACGATCGCAACCTCGAGATGTTACAATTTTCTAGGATTAGTTTAGATTGCTTGGAGTTAATTGTTCTAGGTATCTTGGTTACTTGTAAATTATTCTAAGTCTCTAGGGGAATATTACATCGTTTTGGGGGGCTGGAGATAAGTGTTGGATGAAGGCTGAAGTGGACTAGCGCGAGGGTGGAGGGTGGGGGATGTGCTGCTAATTTGCCGATTTTTCAAAGGACCAGGGAAGGAAGCTCGCAAAAGATGCTGAAAGAGACAGCAGAAACATCTGGCTGAAATAACGCGGGAGCGATATGTGGGTACAAACCTCCTGGAGTATTTCATGGAAAGTGTTCCAACGCCTAGCTGCTTTAGGTTTAAGTATATTGAAGGGTTAAGTAGTTTGTTTATATGAGTTGAAAGAGAGTAAGACGGTGGTCACGTTTGGGAATTGAATAGTTGAGATGGTGGAATTTTTTCAAAGTAAACTAGTCTTAGTACAGCAAAATAAGAAAGTACATACTACACTTAACGAACCCAACTTACTTTAATACTAAAAGCCTCTCTCTCCTATAAAGCATAAGTCTTCAGATCCTCAAACACAACCCGATGGGAAAACTCAAATCCACATTCCACAACATGCAAGAAAGCACGAGACGCAATTCTGTAAAAGCTAGGTTGGTACGACGTAACTCCAAGGGCCGACAGAGAATTGCTGAACTACATTTCTGTTGTCGTTCACGAAGCCGGAATAATCGAATGAAGGGTCTGAGGTAGAGGTAGGGAAAAGATGGGAGGATCTGGGGAGCCAACGCTCGGGGAGGAAGGAGGAGGGGTGAATGAAGTCTTGGGGAGCTGTAGGCGGCATATTGGAGGAGGCCGGCAAATGTCTGTTTCAGGTTGTTAGATGGGTTTTAGTATTAGAGGTTGGAGGGCGGACTTACGTTACCGGGGAGGAAGTGTCAACATATTGGGTCACCTTCTAGGGGAACGATTCGAGGAATTTGTGTTAGGGCGGGTAGTAATAAGCGACAAGATCCTAGAAGACAAATCCCGAAAAGGGCTACTTCAACTAATGTTATATCTGTTAACCCTGTTTATTGCTGAAAATTATTTCTAATCTCGCCTGTGAGTTTGCTCAACTTCTCGGGGGTTCGCATCAACAGATTTGTCGTCCCAGTCAACACTGTAGAAGTACTCTCCAAACCTGCCAAAATGATAATCGCGGCGGTAGCTTCGAGTTCAGGAAGTGTTGATTTTCTCTCTCCATTCAAAGCTAGGTGTTTGAGAAAGTGACTTTTTTGTCGGTTTTCGATTGCACCCCGTTTGACCTTTTCGCAACTCGTCTCGTGGTGAGCAAGTACAGCTTGAAACGCAGGTTTTGGAACCAGAGTCAAAGGCGCTTTGTGAAACCATGGGTAAAAGTTTACGCTGGCGAGGAGAGCGCCAGTTTTTAAGTGACCGAAGAGAAAGATTACCCCAGTGTGGTCGATAGTATTATCGTAATAAAATACTACAGTATTTTAGATTAATATATTATTATGATATCCCAGTAGTACGTATCCAAATACGCTATAATACGATCGTAATATCGTGATATCATATAGTATATCTTTTAATAACTTATAAGCGCTAAAACCCACTTTTTCTCAAAATAAGGCTATTCACACTTTTTCTATATACTCTTTTATCACTTACTTATTAGACTAAAATAATTTTTATTCATTGATTTAGTTAATATTTACCTATAATTAAAGGGTAAAACTTAGTAGAATTTAATACACTAGTTTATTATATTCTAGCTAGTAATCTATTATCGAATTAGTACTTAGTATTAAGAGATTTCTAGATATGTTTTCATCTCGCACAGGCTACCTTTTTAACCTTATAATATTTAGGTTAATTTAAGAGCTATTTATATAATTCTTTTTTTAAAATACTCTATTTAAATAGATCTATAATTCTAGCTATTCAGCTATATATTTTTTATATTATACGTTATGCTATATAAAGCTAAAATAAAAGGCTAAAAAGAAGTAGGGTAAAATCCAGGGTAAAAAGCTTAAATATTATAGCTTAGTAACACCACGATATTATCATAATATCGATTAAAATACCAACAATATAAAGGATAATATTATTAGATATCGTAGTATTTAAATGGTATAAATAGTACGTATTAAAGTGGGTTTCCAACAATATATCGTGGTGGTACAATATTCTAAATACTATCGACCACACTGGATTACCCATTGGTGGTACCTTTCATTTTGAAGACAATCAAATGGTTCGTCAAAAGCAAGATCCGCCTGATTCCAATTGTAAGAAGGATGCTGACCTATTTGATGAGCAAGGAAGACTTACAACAATAGCAAAAACCGTCTAATTATAGTAATCCTTAATGTCCACCCCCCCCCCGGGCCTCCAGCCCTCATCCTCAACTTCTCCATAAACCAGTCCACGTACCCCCTTATAATATCTTCCAGCGCTCTCATATTAAAAGTAGTAACAACACCTAGTGGTCACAACAAACAACCAACATGAGATCCACTCCCAAGAAACCCCCAATCACACTCCAACCCCCAACCCAACCAACCACCAATAGCAGCACTGCCCACCAACTCCCCCAGTTTCTCTCCTTCTCCGCCTAAACAAAGCAGTTTTCCTTTTCCTTTCTTTGAGAGTGTAATTGCCGTGAAACCATTCCTCCTAAACTGGGGGTTTTTCATTCCACTGCAAAGTACGAAAAAGGTGCGATGTTTTCTCGGCTAAAATAGCGCTAGTTACTCAGTGACATGTAGTGTGGACTGAATCCGCTAGGTCAATAAGTAAGCTGCATAAATTGCAAACACCAACATGACGGCTCCCAATAGATAACAAGGGCTAGTACAATCCAACTGCGGGGCATGGAGTTGACGTACAAAAGCAAATGTTCACCTACCAAATTCATTCCCCTCTCACTTCCAAAGACTTTCTCTTCATAACTTTCGAAACTTGAAAAACAATGGCTACTCTCTCACCCACTTAACTTCTCGCTGAACTGGAAGCTTTGGTGTTGAATCCACCCACGGCTTTGGATGAAACTCTCAAGACGAAACTTTATATTGCCGTGAGAAACGCATTTCTATCACTTGAGAAACCGGAGGATGTCGTTGCTCGAGTGTTACTTTCTCAAGTACTACTTCCCCTCAACCCTACCTCGCTAGCTTTTCAGTTCTGGCTCGAACCAAGCACATCTACTGACCCAACTCCCAGCCCGTAGAAGGAATAACCCACCGAATAGCCCTAGACCTAAACCTCTTCGTCATCCTAAAAGATGGCGAGAAATCGTTCAAACAGCTTGTAGAAGCTACAAAAGCCGCTCCAGACCTCCTAGGTACACCAGTCACTTCCTATCATGTTCCGCTCGTATCTACTAACATACCTCTCAGGTCGTATTCTCCGTGCACTCGCCTCCCACGGCGCAATCAAAGAAACAAGCCCCACGTCTTACACACTCTCCCCCTCCTACATCCTCTTCACCAACCCCCAATTCGCAGCCGGAATAGCAAATTGCGCTGATTTCCTGAACCCTTCTTACCTCGCCCTCCCCTGATTCCTCGCATCAACAAGCTACATCAGCCCAACTGATCAAACGAATACCGCGGTCCAAAGGGCTTTTGATGCAAAGGGAAAAGATCTCATTGGCATACTCACCGAGCGACCCGAAGCAGGGATGGGATTCGGGACTCTGATGAGTACATGGGGAGACGGAAATTCGCTTCTTCAGAAATTATATCCTGTGAAGGAGTTGGCGAAGGGGCTTGACCCCGAGACAGCAATGTGGGTTGATGTTGGAGGTGGGTACGGACAAAAGACTATTGCTTTGAAACAGGCGTACCCTGAACTCCCAGGAAGATTTGTTGTACAAGATCTCCCGGGTACTGTGGAGAATGCTCCGAAGACTGAGGGGATTGAGTTTTTGGGTCATGATTTCTTTACGGAACAGCCTGTCAAAGGTGCGTGTCTCAATTCAGTGCTTATCAATTTTAAAACTTCGGTTTTGTTTTCGCTAATAGATGGACTGCCGCACGAGTATACTACATCCGTCAATGTCTCCACAACTGGCCTGCTGAAAAATGCTTGACCATCTTGACCGAGCTACGAAAAGCGATGGAACCCGGATATTCTCAACTCTTTGTTCATGAGTGGATTGTTCCAGCTCAAGGGGCCTCGACATGGGTTACGTAAGTGTTGTCTGACCTGTGTTTTTGCTTCCAGGTGCTGAAACTCGAAATGGCAATTCTGACTTTGAGAATTTCCACAGTACCCAAGATTTTAACATGATGACACTTTGAGCTACCTTGGAGCGAACCGAGGAGCAGTGGTGGGACATCTTAAAAGAGGCTGGGCTGAAAGTTACGAAAGTTTGTGAGGCGGCTGATGGGGTTGGGGAGGGAGTAATTGTTGCCGAGGTTTTGTAAGGTTAGCGAATGCTTCATTCAGACTGCGGCTTACTTCCATGATCTACGGCTTGGACATTAAACCAGTGGATATTCCAGCTAGGGGTTTAACATAGTGTTCTCAAAGGACCTAGATTAAACCACTTTGAAGTGCGTTTAAATATTGTAGAAAACTGACTTGCTGCCAAAAAGAGGTCCGGTCTGTGGTCTCACCACTTTTTCCTAGCTTGATTATACTCTTCTCCCATCCTTCGAGCCTATTCAAGAGGCAAATTTGCTAGCGTTATATCAAACATCCTGTCATTTTACTATCCCAAATCTTCTGCTCCCCCGCGCGAACCAAAGCCTCTCGTCCACACAAACACTCCCGTCCAGGAACCTGGAATCACATTCCACAACTAAAAATCTCCAAACCAAAAGAACCTCACCTCAACAGAAAAAAACCCACGACAAGAACACGCGAGATGCGCATCGCCGAAAGCAAGGTAAATTAGTCCAGTATTCCCTCCAGTATTCGCAACTTCGCTTATAGCTATTTACATCCTTACCTACAACCTCGTTTTAGCAAAGCAGGTAGCTGATAGGTTAATATATTTTGTACTCACTCATTGCTATAGCCTCGCAATAAGTTAATTCCAACCCCTTCCGTCCATCAGAAGCCGTATTACGGGTAAGGAACCGAGAGCTAGAGCTTAGTACTTACTTACCAGCGCCACCGAGTCCTCTCTCCCTTCTTAGCCGAGATCTACACCAAGACCTCTCCATCTCAAAAACACTAGGATATAATCTCCCAAGTGGCAAACCTCCTAAGTGGCAAACCCCCCAAGTGGCAATTATAATATAAAAGATACAACTACCCTCACCATACCATGCCATCAGGTACAAGTAACCCCCCCATCCCCCCTTGAAATCCTCAACTAACACCCACCACCGAAAAGACACATCCGCCTCCTTCTCGCCACAACATTAACCCTCCTCCCCCTTCTACCACACAAACACAACATTCAAACACAACACACAAACACAACGTCCAAACACCGCGCCCTCGCCCAAGTCCCCTGCCAAAGTCCCCTACCCAAACCTCTACATCCCACCTCCTCAGCCAAAGACTGCTTCAACTGCTTCCACTGCGCCCAAAAAGCGCATACAAATTTCACAGAGAACCACACTAATTCCCTCTACTCTGCCTTCTTGAGTGCACGCTTTGAAGAATTTCCAGTCTCCAATGCGGTGTTAGAAGGAGACTGTTATGGTACACGAGAAAAGGATTTACATGCTTTTTATGTCGAGGGCAGACATTGACCGCGTTTGGTATGTTAATGGGACTGGCTTTTGTTTCTGCTTTCATGGTTTTGTAGGAGTTCAACGAGAGTTCAAACTTCAAACTGATGGGGACTTGGTTTTGAATTTGATTCCTGCTATGTGCTATAACTAGCTAATAGTATCCCGAAACTCCAGGGAAAAAGATATATTTTGCCATATGTATCACCGCTCATGCAAATAAAATCTCGCTCCCAAATATGCCAAACTCCCGATAAAACCGAGAAAACTCACATCCTCTACATCCATTCCATTCCATTTCCAGAAAACGAATCAATGACCCTCTGCAGAAGAAGCCTCAGTCCCTCCACTCTCAGAACCACCGACATGTGCGGGATTGTTAGGGAAGTAAAACGCCGCGACAGCAATAATACAGTAAACAATCACACAAAGCGCTCCCTCGAGGTAGTTCGATTTTTGATCCCTCAAGAAATTCCCCACCACGAGGATAGCCAAGATCAAAGCGGTAATACTAAACAGATCAAAGTTGAAATCCATCTGTTTCCCCAATCCCCAACCGACAATAACAACAAGCGGGGCGTTGAAGAGCGCAGTTTGGATGGTAGCACCAAGGACATGCGAAAGCGCAAAGTTCATCTGGTTATCCCACGCTTCATCGATAGCAGTAAGATGTTCGGCGAATTTCTCGACGAGAGGAACGAGGATGAGACCCATGAAGAGGTCGGAGACTCCTCGTTCTTCGACTATGAAGGCGATTTGCTCGACGAGTCCGATTGCTATGAGGGTTACCAGCGCGATAGAGATGGCGAGAGCGACGATACATTCTGTGAGGGTGAGTTTGTCTTTCTTGAGATCGCGGTGGCGGTCTGCGTCGTTGAGCTCGTCTTGTTCGAAGATGGCGTCGTAAAGGCCGTGGTGGGTGTGCATTTGGAACCAGACATAGAACAAGTAGGCCACGATCAAGAAGATGGACGTGATTCGGGAGACATCAACAACCAAAGTTGTGAGCTCTTCTGCCACTGGGACGAAGCCGGTTTGTTTGACGGCTTGGTAGAAAACAGCTGGGATGATCAATCCAAGTCCGCTGTGTGATTCATTAGCAAATGTCACAATAAGCAAGATGGAGATGAATCTTCTGAGAACGTACGCAGTCAACAATAGGCCACTTCCAACCTCACTAACTGCCTCATCGAATTCCTGTTCTTCCCGTCTGATTCCGCCAGCGAAGAAGCAGAATCCTAGACACAATAATTGAGTTGCCAGGATAGAGCCAAGAATTGCGGCTTGGATAACTGCAAAGTCGTCGTTCCTCAACAGAACCATAAATAAAATAATTTCCACCACTGAACCAAGGGTTGTCTCCAGAAGCACACCAAAGACCTTGGGGAGTTTTCTTGCGAGCTCCTGGCCGGCGAAACCAATCAGATTGGCACAGGGAATCATGGCGATATAGTTGAGGATGAAAATGAGAGTGTGGTGGTCCTTCATGGTGTATCGAACCGCGATAGCGGCAGGCACAATGGGCCATAGGAGATTGACCAGCCTCGAAGCATCACTGGTAGATCTCCAGGTGATCTTGAAGAAATGCAAGGGATGTATGCCCTTCCTTCCACTCTCCCCCTCGGGCTTGATGCCTTTGGTAATCCTGTGCCCATTGTGATTATGTGTTGGTTTGCGGTGGTGGGTCGGGAGGATGTGGTGTTTCTCGTGCGTGGTGTGAACCTTCGCGGGACTGCTCACATTCGAAGTTCGCATCTCGATGTTCTCGCTCCTCCTGCTCTCCCTCCTGCTGTCTCTTGATCTTCGTTGCGATGCCATGATTGTTGGCGCACTTGGCTTGAAGGCTTGAAGGCTTGTCGGTTGCTTGATCTCGACGGTTCGATTGGATTGGATTGGATTGGATTGCACTTGGCGCCAGGCTCGTCGTGCCTGTTGGTGGATTGATCTCGCAAGGAGGTGAGACGCGACAAACGACAGACGGGACTCCCTGGTAGAACCGTGAATGATCAACAATCAATGGGAAGATGAAGATGTTGGTGAAACAGATACTTTAGTATTGTGTTAATACGAGGCCAGCCGGGGAAATTATATTGACAACAAACCTTGGAAATTGGTCATGTCGTCGTCGGCGAAGTGAGACTTCGCCAAGTCGCTATTTGCTTGGCTGGTCCGGAATCCACCAACCATGAGACTGCGCACCTGCAATTATCAGAAACTTGGAAGCCCCCGTGCAGGGCCACATCGTCATGCAACATGCAATTGTAAACCCCAACCAAGCTGAAAATGGTTTTGTGGCAGCATTGATTCCATTGAAGCGTCCAGATGGCGGCTCGAACGTGGCATATGGGAAAGTGTAAACGAGGAAACGCGATGTGCGGTGTTGAGACGGTTTCCATTCCGTCCCGATGATGGGGTCGGTCCACTACAACGGGCTATTCCCATCAACACGACCGCGACCGCGACCCCGACCGGGACCGGGTCGGGTGGGCAAACATCTGGGCCGGGCCGGGCTCACCCGGATTCCAGCTCACACTGATGAGAATTCCGAGATTTGGTGAGATGCTAACCTAAGACGGCATCTTACCCCCTCAAAAGCTTGAAATATATCCGCATGGGGAGGAGGTTTTTAGGTCAAGATGATAAACAAAAAGGAGGAGTCGCGCCGCATTGATTTTGTCGGTGTGTGAATATAACTCAAGGGGTAGCCACTTCACGTGACCTCCAGCAAAAGCCAATAAAGCCACACCCCAGGCTTAGTTTCTTCCCCGCTTCAAGTTGACATAAATTTCACGGCCCCTGATCTCCATATCTCATACGAAAATACATTTCAAGTGTTTAGACTTTGTCAAGCAACAACGATATCAAAACATTCTATTCAAGCTGCCATTCGTTCGAGGCGTCCGCAATGTTCCATTTTAATTAAGCGGGAGAAGGAAGCTACGGCCCGCTGTCAAGCTGTCAGAAAGTGCGATGTGCAACAGACACAATGACAAGTCATCAAAGATACCCCACGGTCCCTTTTGGGGAACATCTGGCATGTGATTCGTTTCCAAAAGTCGAGCTATCGAGTCTGCGCGAGTGTTCAGATCGTCTCAAGGAGATTTCCCCTCTCCCCCAAAAATGATACGAGCACTTTCAGGTTCGTATTCTTCAATGCAGAATTGTGGTAAGTGTAATCAACAAACTTCTATTCCTCAAGCCAAACAATACCACGAAAGCAATTTCCAATCTCGACACTCAACACCTCATTTCGTCAGATCATCACTTCACAACATCATCCAAGTACCACCCCCCCCCCCTCAATCACATAAGGCCGCCTCATCCTCCTCACTACTCAGCTCCTCCTCCAAACTATCCTCCGAATCCTCCTCCTCCTCATCATCAGACCCATCAAGCCCAAACTCTGTATCTTCGGAGTCATCGTCGGGATCAGTAGTCACAAACCCTTTCAAAGAACCCCCCGATCCAAGCGAAGAACCATCCGCCGAACAGATGATCGAACCTCCATCCCCACCCTCCGCTTCCTCCTCTTCCTCGGTGTCATGCTCATCACAACCAAATCCCCGACAAACCCTACATATCCCCCCAAAGAACTCATAAAGCGACCCAGAAACCGAACCATCACCCTCCTCGTCATCCTCCGAAGAAAGTGTCTCAGAAGAAGAAGCAGGGGGAGTCATAAACAATTTCGGCTCATCACTTGGAAGCTCGCGTTCGGGAGTAGGTGTAGGAGAATCCGGTTCGACAGCTTTCTTCCAATTGTCGCGTTCCTCAAGAGGAGTCGACGGACGACGAGGAGGTAGGTAAGTCAAAGGGCGGATTATTTGGAGAGGGGGAGGTGATGGGCTTGGGGTGTAGGGGAGAAAAGGATCGAAGCCATTATCTCCTGGTCTGGGACGTGTGTATTTCATCTTTTTGATGGTCTTCTTGGGCATGTCTTCTTGTGGTTGGGGGTCTTGTGGTGGGTCTTGTGGTGGGTCTTGAGTTTCCTCCTCCATTTTGTGGTCGCTCTCGGTCGCTTTCTCTGGATCATTTTGGAAGCGAGATTTCTTGAGAGGAGCGATTTTGCGGGGATTTGGGGGGGTGTCTGTTTCTGTGCTTTCCATGAGGACTGAAATGGGGTTACCGATGGCGATTTCTGACATGGACCCGTGTTTTGGTGAGTTCTTCTCGCTTTGGTGTTGTGGGGTGATTTTGCGGAAGTGACTTGTTTTGGGAGATGCCGAGGGCCGTTTGATCTCTGAGAGAGAGGGTTGTTTAATACTAGGTCTGGATAAAGAGGGAAGGGCAGAGATGAAAATGGAAATGGCAGGTGGAAAGAGAACCATGGAACTTTTCCGGGCCTGGCTAGAGGCTTGAGGATTGTTGTCCACTGGTTCAAAGACGCTGGCTGAGACCAAAAGGGACATCGCGTAGGATACGGAATGTCCAAGTCAAGATCTCAGGTTCGCATGGTTGTTTCGAGGAGTAGTGTAGGAGCTTCGGGCTTTGTTTGACGAACCCTCCTTCCCACTATGCCCTTCCAGATTCTCGAACAGCTCAATGCCTAGAAAAAACAAGAAGCGTATCTTGCATTTTTTTCTTCTTCTTCTTCATAAATTTAGTATAGAGGTGTCTAGATAGGGCGTCCCGTAGATACCAAAAGTCGGAAACGACGACTAAATCGCAAATCGTAAATCGCAAATCGCAAATTACAAAAGTTAATAGATATAGTAAATCTTAAATTATATTATCCTATTCTCTTACTCTCTTGCTCTCTTGCTCTCTTGCTCTCTTGCTCTCTTGCTCTCTTGCTCTCTTGCTCTCTTGCTCTCTTGCTCTCTTGCTCTCTTGCTCTCTTGCTCTCTTGCTCTCTTGCTCTTCTATCCTATTCTTCTACCTAGGTATATATTAAGTGTAGGAGAGAGTGGGAGATGAATGAGGGTAAGGTAAGGGGGTAAGCAAAGGAGAGAGTGGGAGGTAGCAAACATTCTAGGGGAAGGTTTTTCCTAGCGTGGGTAAGGGGAGTTTAAAGCAAACATTTCCTCTACTCTTTCCCTCTTCCCCTCTTCCCTCTTCCCCTCTTCCCTCTTCCCTCTTCCTCTCTTCCCTCTTCCTCTCTTCCCTCTTCCTCTCTTTCTCTCTTATTTATCTAAAAATAATAGAAAGAATACGAGATAAGAGTTAGGTAATAGAGATAGATAATAAGGAGGCGATTATATAATACTCGTCTTCCCTCCCTATCCTCTATTTAGTTGCTATAGTTAAGACTATCTATAGTGTCTAGTCTAGAGGAGGGGAGGGGTGAAGGAGGGAGAGAGAACTTAAATTAAAAAATATATATATTTATACTTATAAAAAGTAATACTTTACAATTTACGATTTGCGATTTGCGATTTAGTCGTTTCCGACTTTTGGTACATACGGGATGCCGTACTAGATAAGATAAAAACTCTTATCTCCTTCCATTCTTCGAAGAGGAATCATAAGTAAAATTTTAGAAATGGGTAGAGAACTCTCTTAAAGATTCTACAAAAAACCTCCCTGTGGAAATTTCACGCGTATTCCTTCCTCCTACCTTCCTAGTTTAGAAGTTTTTAGATAAAGAACTTGTTCGTCACGAGAAACGTCCAAGTTGTAGAAAGAGGAGGTGAAGCACTATAGAGTGTCAAAGCCAGAATAAGCGAGGGGGTCGCTATTACTCTCCGCGAAACAAGAATTACTCCGCCAGGGTATACAGCCGGTCCTACAGTAGACTACTACTCTAATCCCAAGAAAAAAAACTACCAGCAACTAGAAGAACTTTCCATTGAAGAAATATCAATTACAGGAGTTGATTTTACCAAGGGGAATTGTTAGAGAAGCGGGCATTGATTGCTCTTCGCTAGTACTTTATTTTCAAATTGTTGAAAATGGTCTGCAACACTTGCACTTGTTGTTTGTGAAGGGTTGGGGGGAGTATGTAAGAGGTTGGTTTGGTTTCTGAATTCTTAATTCTCTGAACTCCTTCGAGATGATAGTTATATTTGGGTGAGACATGTAGGATGATAAGATAAGATAGAAGATCTTATGTTTGTTTTCTTTACGAATGCTTGTGTTGTGAGAAACGGCGGAATGAGTAGAATCTGATTTTTTTAACGTGGCCTATGAACGTTTACGCCCCTTAGTGCTTAGAAGTTCTCTTCTAAAATTAATATTATCTGTAATTGGCTGGGGTTTTCAGCGCCTTGCTGGATTTAAGGTGCCGCCTAAGCC
This sequence comes from Hymenoscyphus infarciens, assembly GCA_001414345.1. Taxonomy (NCBI): domain Eukaryota; kingdom Fungi; phylum Ascomycota; class Leotiomycetes; order Helotiales; family Helotiaceae; genus Hymenoscyphus; species Hymenoscyphus infarciens. Next base: position 42,685 of record LLCB01000354.1, on the reverse strand, counting down.
AGGGCAACTTGTCGCTGTGATGAGGCTTCCAAATGCCAGATAACTTTCATCCATGTAGCCTCTTTTCGATATTGCCCATGAGTCGTTCTCTCGATGAAGACTATGAATGTTGTTCCGCCGGATTGTTTTATCTCCACGGGTCCCACCGTGTGCCCGGAAGCAGCGTTCGGGCTCTCCGCTGGGGATTTCATCGTGGTTGGTCAATTAATTCATCAGGTTACGGTTGAACTCCGAGAGGTTAGTGTTTGTATTTGTTTACAACGTAATTATACGCAAATCTCTAATGGTTTTTCTTTGCACCTAGAATGGCGAGATAGCAACTGGGTAGCAACTTCTCCTCATCGAACTCGAATTGCTCGACTGAGCCTTGAAGCAACTCTAACGCTTGTAGCTCTTTAAAGACGAGTCTCTGAGGCTCAACACAATACAGGCGGCTGTATTAGGTTGTCAAATCCCTCTTTGCGTGTTTCTAAACAAGACTTCCAAGTTCGATAATATACTGGGCGTGGTCAATGCGAGAGATCTCTGGTTTCGGGGTTTACCGAGACGCATGCAATGGAGATTAGCATACAAAAAGGATGTTAAAGAGATGAGGGAAGAACTGGGGAGTTTTGCTGTGACGACAAATATTCTTCTTGTGGACTAAAACTATGGCTTCTATTACTACAGCAGAGCGCGAATGGGTGGAGGCCACATGTAGGTTGCAAACAAAAACTCTACAAACCGAAGAAGAGTGGAGAAAGTAGATACTGCAGTGGAAGCGACAGTGACGGGACAAACTGAGATGACTTCTCAAATTCAGAGACAAGGACAGAGTCTACAAGAAATCCCCGGAGATGATATTAAAATGTGAGTAGTACTCAAGATGCAACCTATCAGCAACTTCCTTTGTCCATTTTCTAGCCACCACAGTCCCCAAGTACATTCGGGAGATGTCGACAATCGATGGGTCTACCTAAAATGCGGTTGCTCAATGGAAGTGGGTACATCGCCAGAGAGCAAGGACGAAATAGTTTACTCCCGTATAACAGGTATGAGTCAACCCGACAAACCAAAAAAGGCTCAGTTTGGCGAGGGAGAGGACTCAAAGTTTTTTGAACAACGGTATAAAAGACGATGAGTGAGAAATTGCTATCCATCGTAAAGCAACACTATCCCCGATTCTTCCACACGAGTTAATAAGTGGTTACGTGGCTTTATTAAATGGAGATCAAGTCATGAGTATCCTCATGTCCCTTCGATATAACCTGTTTCTGGAGTTCCGTCGAGAGATATCCGCAATTATCAAAAGTCTTCAGAAAATGGTCATATTACTCTCTATTAAATAGAGACTATTATTATTCTACTTTTATAGTCTCTATTAAGTAGAAAGTCTCTCTTTTGCTTTTATTATAATAGTTTTTACTAACTAAAGATTATGATTACTTTAGTTTTATAGTTTTTATTAAGCAAAGAGTATTTGTCTTCTATTATAATAGTTTTTATTAAATAAAAACTCTTATTTCTCTACTTTTAAAATCTTTATTAAGTAGACAGTAGTATTACTCCACTTTTATAGTCTCTATTAAGCTTCTATTATAATAGTCTCTATTAAGTAGAGAGTATTTACTATAGACACTCTTTATATATAGTCTCTTTATCTTAGAGTTATTTCTTAATTTAATATAGTATTACTAGTAGTGTCTAGAATATTATACTACTATAATATATCTTAAGAATAGAGTTTATTATATACTACTTATACTATATAATTCTAATAATATTTAATTATATTACTATTAATACTATTAGTATCTTAATTAAAATTATAATAAGACTATAGTATTAATAAGCTTATTAGATTTAAGCTTTTTACTCTAGATTTTTAAACTTACTTATTTTTTATCTTATACTTTAGAATTATATAATATAATATATAAAGTAAAAAGTATATATTTAAATATAGTATTTTAAAAAAAAGGATTTTCTTAATAGCTTCTAAAATAGCTTTAAATTTTTTTTCATATAGCTTATATTAATAAAAGTAGCTCGTACGAGATATAGAAAGTAGAAATAGGTTAATTTTTAGGTTTTAGTCTATAAGTTATTAAATAGTATACGCTTAGTACTATTATAATACGAAAAAACTTTTTTCAGAATTAATAAAGTAACTCTAAAAGCCTTAAAATACGTTTAGACGATTATTAGATAGTCTAGAAAGAGACTAAAGCACTCTATAATTATACTAAATAATTATAGTAGTAGTAGTAGTAGGAAAAAGAGAGACTTATAAAGAGCCTCTATTCTCCTCTCTAAAGTATTAGTAACTAATAAAGATAGTATAATAAACTAAGAAGAGTAGAGTATAAGGGGATAGAAGAGAGTATTAGACTACGTAGACGTAATAGAGAAGAGCTTAATCTAAATAATACTTAACTTAGTAATAAAGGAGAGAGGTATTAAAGTAATTATTAAAGTAGTAGGAAAGATGCTTAAGTATAGGAGAACTAAGAAGGGAGAGAACAATATAATTATACGTAGAATTCTAAAAGAGGAGCTTACTATTATAGTTAAGAGGATAGGAGGAATAAAGGAGCGTAGCTTAATATAAGTAGAGAGAGCTAGAACTAAGAGACTATAAAGAGGAGTAGTAACTATACTATAAAAGGAATATATAGTATTAGTTAAATATATAAAAGAGATTATAGTCTAAGTAATAGAGATAGATAAAAGGAAGAATAAGCTATTACTAAAAGAGGTAATTAAAGCTATAAATATAGACAAATATAGAATAGGAGTAATAGTAGCTTAAAAGCTCTAGAGTAAAGATATTATAATAAGGTTTAAAAAAGAGAAGTAGATAAGATATATATAAGATAATAGCTAGGTAAAGAAGGTATTTAGATAAGGAATAGTAGTAGTAGTAAGAATACTAGTAGTACTTATAAAAAGAGCTCTAGTAAACATGCTTAAGAATAAGATAGAGAGTATACTATAAAGTATCTCTTAAGCCTCTAGTATAAAGATACTAAAGATTATATAATAAGGAAATAGATATAGAGAGCGTTAAGAATAAGAGAGACTAGTTTAAAGGAACTATATTCTTAAAGTAGTAATAATAGAGGAAGTAAAGAGGCTATATATAAGAGGAATACTATAGAAGGTATAATACTTCTTATATAAAAGATATGCTTTAGAGATAGTAGTATAGAGGTACTATAAGTACTAAAAGTAGAAGTATATAGTATGCTTTTATAAATAAGATAAGAGGTATATCTAGTATATATATAAGAGATATAAAGAGAGTAAGGAAGAGTATCTTAGTAAGAAGAACCTAAAAGAATACCTAGTAAAGTATAGGAATTATAAAAGAGGATACTTAGTATTTATAAAAGAGTACTATATAAGAGAGTAATATTATAAGTAGGTAAAAGAATAATATCTTAATAAGATAACTATGTTTATAAACCTATAAAGACTCTTAAAAGAGAGTAAGATAAGAATACCTTACTTATTTACCTTTAGTTAGAAAAAGAGCTTATAAAGCTTAAAAAAGAGGTAGAGATAGGGATTTATATTAAGAAGGCTAATAGATATAAATAAAGTAGGATATATAAACGGTAGTAACTTAATCTAGTTCCTAGAGAGGCTAAGAAGCTCTCTTAGTATAATAAGAGATCTAAATAGAGAAGAAATAAAAGTAACCTAAACCCTACTTATAAGACTACTATAAGTATAATAGTATTATACTAGAATATAAGAAAGATACTAGAAGCTCTTAATATAGTTTTAAATTATAAAGAGGAATATAATATATTAGTAATCTAAGAACTAGTATAGAATAGTATAAAGGACTCCTCTAGCTACTTCTTAAGCTTAAGATATAATATAATCTAGTTAGATAAGGTAGTAGTACTCTTTATATATAAAAGATACTTAAAAGTAAGCTAGACGTATGTTATAAGTAAGAACTAGGTAAGTATAATAATAGAGAAGAGAGTAGATAAGATAATAGTCTACTTAGTCTATAACCTATAAATAGAGTAGATACTAATTAAGAATATACTCTAGTAAGTAAGACTAAGAAGAGTACTTATAATAGATAACCTAAATACTTACTACCTCTTATAAGATATATATAAGAGATATAATAGAAACGTAGACCTTGTTCTTAAACTCGCTATACTATAGATACTAGAGAGAGATATATCTTATAATAAAGCTATATAGAGAAGAGAAGGCTTTTATAACTTTATAATTAACCTTACCTTCTCTACTAAGAATATAGTAATCTAATAAAGGTCTTTAGACCTACTAGAATTAGACTATATAGCTTAACTCCTTATAATAAAAGTAGAAGAAAGGAGAAAGGTATTATAAGTATCTAGATTTAGCTAGAGACTAATAAATAAGATCCTAGTTAAAGTAAAAGCCTCTTACTTAGAAATACTTATAATCTAAAATATATAAAAACTTAAGAGAGTAATATAAAGACTTATAAAAGACTTTTAAAAAATAGTAAAGGCCTTAATACTACTTTAAAAGCTAGATAGAGAGAAGGTATAGCTCTAGTAGAATATAAAGGTTAAAGAAGTATTAGAAAAGGTAAAAAGATATAAAAGAACCTAGAAGAAGTACTAAATAAAGAGCTTAAAGTAGTAGCTTAATAATACTCTTTAAGAACTTTAAATAGTTAGTAGAAAAGTAAAGATAAAGAGCTAAAGAGAGGTACTAGTAGAAGTAGTAAAGAACGAAAGGAAACTCTAGATATTTAATAAGTAGGCACGTCTTAAAGAATATATAAGACTAGAAGTACTAGTACTACTAATACTTATATTACTTAATAGAATAAAAGGTAAGACCTACTAAGAGAAGGCTTATATCCTTATAGAAAAGTTCTTCTTAGAGTTAATAGCTAACTACTTAAGCGTTTCTAATAGAGACTAGAATACTAAGAGCTTCTCTAGAAGGTACTTAGTAAGCTAACGTATAACTAAGAAGTATATTAAGACAGCTATAAGATTAGTACTATAGAAAGTATTAGGATTTAATATACTAGTAAATAGCTTCTTAAAAGCTTATAATAGACTATTTTATAAAGTACTTACTATAATAGTAGAAGTAAGCTTCTACTTATAATACTTCTTATTCTACTTCTACTATATAAAGATAGTAGTACTAAGAAAACTAAGTAAAATAACTAAGAAGTAGAGTAAGGTAGAGGCCTATTAGCTAATAGTACTACTCTTAACTATAAGTAAGATTCTTAAAAAAGTAATAGTATAAAGGCTTATATAGCTTATAGAGGAAATAGTAATACTACTAAGGCTATAGATAAGTAACTAGAAGTATTAAAATATAGAGCTAGTAATTAGAATAGTAATAGAGAGTATATATATAGTATAAGAAAATAAGAACTATATATTCCTAGTCTAACTAGACATAGTAGAAGCTTTTAATTAAATAGACTATATATAGCTACTTTATATATTAAAAAAGAAGAAGGTTCTATAGTAAGTAGTAATATAGATAAAGAGCTTTCTCTTTAGATAAAGAGCTATACTATTCTTTAATAGATAATTAGTAGACGAAAGAGACCTCGAATAAGATGTTTTATAAAGATTAGTACTATTACTAATACTATTTATCCTCTTTACCTTAATACTATATAAAGACCTAGTAAGAATTAATAGGCTTATTATAGTAGGCTTTATAGATAATATAAATCTACTTATAATATTAAAAAGTATATTAGTAAACTATAAGATACTTAAAATAGCTTAGAGAGTATATAATAAGTAGATAAATAAGTAAAGGATAGCTTTTAGTCTAGAGAAGATAGTGTTTATATACTTTATAAGAACGAGAGTACTATAGAAGGAGATAGTCTAGTTTAAGGAGATAAGGCTTATACTAGTCGAATATATAAGGTTTTTAGAAGTAGAGCTTAATAAGAAACTAAACTAGAAGGTATACTAAGAAAGAGTCTAGAAGAAGCTTATAATATAAACCTTTATACTTATAAGACTTATTAGAAAAATATAAGAAGTAGACTACTACTAAGTAAGGTAGATATATATAGTAGTAATAAGAAGCGTAATAGTATATAAGGCGTTAGTATAGTATTATACTATACTAAAAGGAGGGAATATAAAGGGAATAGTAAGGAGCTTTCTTATATAATAATTAAGATACTTATAAGTAGTAATAGAGGCGTATAAAGCTACTCTAGTTTAGAACTTAGAAGTTAAAGTAGACTATACGCTAATTAATCTATATCTTAACCTATAAGTAGCTACTTTTAAGAGAAAGTTCTAAAGATCTAAGCTAGAAGAACTAATCTAGAATACTTATAGATATATAGTAATATAACTAAAGAGGAGAAGAAGAGGTAGACTAACAAAGGTAGAGAAGATAATACTATACTTATAGAAAGTAAGATAGAAGTAGGAAGGAGAGTAGAGAGTAGGAGGAGTAGGATTTAAATATAATACTATACTTATAGAATAAAAGAACTACTTAGAGACTTAAAAGAGAAGGACTTAAGAGAGGAACTTAATATAATATATAGAAGTATTAGATAAAGTAAACCTAGATAAGTAAGAGCTATAAAAGGTCTATAAGAGGCTTATTAAGACAAAGAGCTTACTACTTATCTAAGTATAAATAAGAGTAATAAGACTAAACACCTTCTTCTTTATAAGAAGGGTACTAAACTAGGTTATACTATAGTATATTTATATAAGTAGTAGAGAGATAGTAAGATACCTAGTTTTATTTTATTAAGACATTTTATAAGAAAGAGATATACTTATAAAAGCTTTAAAGAAGAGGATCAAGGATTTATAAAAGCTAAGAAGGATACTAGTAGATAAGAAACTAGTATTAAGAGTAACTACTTAGCTACTTAAGCTAGGAAGACTCTAAGAGTATAGACTAGTACTAGAATTACTTAAAAAGAGAGAGAAGAGTAAGAAAGAGGTAAAAGAAAGAGAGGAATAGAAGGAGAAAGCCGAGATATACTAGAAGGTAAGACCTCGACTTTGACGATTCTAGAGGTAAATATACCTCTTATACTACTAATATATACCTTAGTAGGTTAAATATACTAACTTACTATACCCCTCTACTATATTACTAAGTTAGAGAGATAAGCTTTAAATAGATAGTAGTAAGAACCGAAGAAAAGGAGAACTATACTTATAAGAAAGCTTAAGAGGTAAAGAAGAATAAGCTAAAAGGCTATATAAACTAGAATAGAAGATATACTACTTACTCTTAGAGCTCGGCCTACGGCCTACGTAGCGTAAGAATAATAATAATAATAATACTATTATAATATTAAGAAAGTAGTATAGTATTATAGTAATATTAGCTTTAATTAATAATATATACTATTATAATATTCTAATAATAAAAATACTATAGTATTTTACTATAATAATACTACTAGTAATACTAATCTAACGCGCGTCTCTTAGTTAAACCGATGATTATATAAGTAGTATATATAAAATAGCGAATTACTACTATTCTTCTTAGTAGAATATTATAGTATTACTAGTAGTATTAGAATATTATACTACTATAATATATCGTTGAAAATAGAGTTTATTATATACTATTTATACTATATAAGTCTAATAATATTAAATTATATTACTATTAATATTATAATAAATACTATAGTAGTACTAAGTCTATTAGATTTAAGCTTTTTACCTCGGATTTTAAACTTACTTATTTTTAGTTTTATACTTTTGACTTATATAATATAATATATAATCTAAAAAGTTTCTATCTAAATAGCTAGATTTATAAATCTAATTAAATAGAGTATTTTAAAAAAAGAATTATACTAATAGCTTCTAAGATAGTCTTAAATTTCTTAATATAGCTTATATTAGTAAAGATAGCCTATATAAGATATTATACTTTAATAATACTATAAATGAATCTAGCGATAATAATATAAATATAAGAGCTATTATAATATAAACTAGTTTATTAAAGTTATTAAATTTTACTTTTTAAGTAGATATAAAGATTAACTAAATCAATAATAAAAAGTTTTAGTTAAGTTACTACTCTAGCTAATATCTATATATATCTCTATAAAATATTTATATTTAATTAATATAAAATCTATATACTTAATTTCTAACTAATTTATACGTATATAGACTTAAAAGAAAGCTTTAAATTAAAGCTTTCTAATAATATAATAAAAAGTTAAATCTATAGTATATGAAATTTTTAATTATTATTTCAAAGCTATTAGACTTTAGATAATTAGTTTAGCTTTAAATAGTAAAATCGTTAAAACAAAGATATAGTATACTAAGACTTGACTAAAAGTCGACTTTTAGCTATATAATTAATTATACTACTACTTTATTATAAAATCGTCTATTATACTTAGTTTAGAGTATTTACTATATAATAAATAACGCTTACTAACTAGTTTCCTAGTTTCTGGTTATAATAGCCCGTTACCTAGGCTATCTTAGATAGCTACGAGTACCTGCTATATATAAGGTTTTAGTAGTTATTATTATATATTATCTGTTTTAGGAAGGTTACGTACTACGTAGGTTCAGGCTTTTGTATTAGCCGACGTATGTCGTTGTTCGGTTTCGGACCCTTTTGTACTATCCGAACCTCTTGTATAAAGCTGCCTACTCCTAGAGTTAGAAAAGGCTAGTTTAGCCTTTTCTTCCGTATCAGAGCCTAGTATTTACACATGTTATTCTGCCAAACGCACTCCCATATGCCTCTTCTATAGTAGTATGTATTTCGTGCCGTTACACTAGTCTTATTTTTGAATAGTTATAAAGTACTCAAAGTGTATATATAGAAAGTAAGAATAGCTTTATTTTTAGGTTTTAGTTTACGAGTTATTAAATAGTATATATTTAGTACTATTATAATCTTAAATAAGTAGCATAGTATAGTAATAATATTAGCTTTAAAACTAAATACACACTATTATATTATTCTTATAATATATTTATCTAAAATGCTATAGTATCTTACTATAATAATACTACTAGCAACACTGGGCCTCTTTTTTAAATAGCATGTGTCATTTTTCGACGGAGGAAATACACAACTGATGGGCAAACGATGTTTCATTGAAAAACGATCAACTATGCTCTATAGGTCAAACAGTCTTTTTGCATTCCCAGCATAAACTTCCCTGATAATTCCCTCCTCCCATGTCTCAGCAGCCCTTCATCCATCTTCTCAATCAGCTTCTTCACCAACCCAGGCGGCGTCCAACAATAATCACTTCCGTAAATCAACCTCTCCGGGCCAACAACTCTCAACAACCCATAAATCATATCCGGCCACGGCAATCCCGCAAGATCAAACCAAAACCTCTCCCTAAGCAGCTTTCCCATCTCACCAACATCAACCTCACTACCAAAAAATGTTTGTATCGCAACAGCAACACGCTCAAGAACAGAAGGAAACACACATCCCGCATGAGACATAATGAGCTTTATATCTGGACAACGAGTTACTGTGCCGGGGAGGAGAAGGTTGATGACTGCGCGGGTCTCGTCGAACATGTATTCTAGGAGACCTGATTGGATTTGGAGTGAATTCATTCTCAACTCGGACTCCTTCGTTTCATTGCCATGTGAGTGAGAATGTGCTGGGGAGAGTATCTTGCAAGAAGTTGGATGCATCAAAAGAATAGCCTTGCGTTCATTCAGTTTGTCGAAAACGGGATCAAGTGCCTTATCGCCCATATAGACACCATTAGCATTCGAAAGAACGCAAAACCCGACGGCACCAAGGATATCGAGAGCATAATCGATTTCGGCTAGAGAGTCCGGAACCGAGGGAAGTGGGAGCGAGGCAAAAAATCGAAAATGTTCAGGATGGGCGGCACAGACTTTGGAAAGCTCAATATAGGTGGTCCGGGTTATTTCCTTGGTGAGGGAAGTGTTGAATGGCTGAAGATAGGTACCCGGGGCGCTGATGCTGAGAATTGAGGTAGTGATGTTGGTTTCCTTCATCAAGGAGATATGTCCTTCCGGTGTCCATTCCTACGAACTGTCAATTTTTTGTCACATATGAGGATTTCCCGGGGCATCCAACAGGAATTACAGGCATCCCATCTGGATATTGGTGACCGGTCTGCATAAGAAACTCGTGATACTTCGGAGTTATGGCATGAGAATGAACATCGACACGTTCCAGTTTAGTGAAGTTAATTGAAGACATGATTTTAACCTCCTTGCTCAATGTCAGTCCGAATTTTTTTTTAAAAATCAGACGAGGCAGTATAAATAAGACCGCAGGCCCCTGTCATTTATATCGATCAGTTCGGACCCGTCTTTACTCCGAAGATTTGAAATCACAAACTTCGTATACCCTCTTTCGTCTGTTGGAAGATCCGTATGCAATAGCAGAGTGCTTCTGCAGGTTGCATGACACTGCATTTCAGTAGGACCCACAACCCGCGCGCGATGGTTAAGCGAGCAATCCTGGAAAGGCGTTAATGAGTTGGCGTCGTTTTCATCACATTACGGTTGCTTCCCCCGTTTACGGTCACCGGTCAGTACTTAATTTCTGTTTAGTGTAAGGAAATAATTCTCGGTCTGAAAGTAGCGTTCTAAGATGCCAATTCTCATAAATCAACAAACTCAAAATCCGCGGAAACCACTTTCTCAGCTCCTTATCACTAGCAGTTCCCTTTCCACCCATACATGGCATCATCCCGTACCACCTCACTCAACCGGATCCAAGCTCCAACCCAACTCTCCTTTCGACAATCTCAACTTCAACCATTTAGCTCGCTTGACAGTCCCATGCTGAAGAGCAGTAGGGCCCATGAAATTCATTGCCTCAGGGCTGAGTATCGTCATTGCAGCCAAGGGATTAGATTTCATTATTTCGACTCCAGAAATTCTGGTACTGATCATGGTGAAAATAACAAAGAGGATGGCTGCGCTGACGAGGCCAATGATGAGACTGAGCCAAGCCCAGCGAACCTCCACAAATGTCACAACGTCATTCACAATCCCGTCGATGTAATTCGATTTGACCTCATCACTGGAACCAATGTGGGTACGGACTCTGTTTATAATGTTAGGATATGTACAGTTTTACTTTTAGTGATTTACTTACGCATTGGTCAAACTGGTGGCCACGTTTTTCGTATAGTTCAAGATGCTAGTATGGGGATCTGATAATAGTGCAGGACCCAAGACGCTGGCAACATCGCTATTAGCGCCAGTTGCGTCGACTTCTCCTTGGAAGACATCTTCAACGAATTTCTGGAGTTTGACATGAGCGTCTGCGGTTACATTGCATATCCCATTTCCCCTATGAAGAACCCAGTCAATAGTTGAATCACGTACTAAGAAACTTTAAATTACCTTGTCGCCGTCATAGAGATATTTCTATTCAATTGAAAAATGTCCTCGCTTGCGAGGTTCTGGGACATGGTTCTGTTGTATTTGACAGAGCTAGACTGAGTAATGACAAAAGTCAGTAAGCATCAACACGAGAGCAATATTGGTCTATAGAATATCATACCTTGATGATAGTAGAAGAAATACCCTGTTGAACGCTCGTTTCATAAGTATTGATACACCAGTAAAAGATGAGCTCAAATGCATTGAAAACCGGGTTCTTCACCACGGCTTTGCCATCTGTTCGAAAAATAAAATAAGTATTACTGATCACCAAGCCTATGTTTGCGCTGTCGGTGAGTAGATCTAGCGCGATGTTTGTAGTTATGTTGAAGATGTAGCCATGGGCCCATATAAGGTACGCGCCATTTGGCAAGATCACAGCTGGCTAGAAGATTTCAAAATTAGAGGTAGAATTTCATTGGGGCATTGAGGAAATGACGCATTTGCTAAATTGTGATTGTGGGTAGACTAGACAAAACAATAACTCACAATATATTCATCCTCCCAAGCATTATTAACAAATTCTTTGGTGGGAGTTAGCATTTCAGTGACATCAGTTACCTTCGAGCATACGGCAAGCGAGTCATACATTGTTGACCAGGTACAGTTACCGCTTGGGCATGTAGCGGAAATTTCTGGAATCTTATCAGCTGGTGGTGTGAGCAGAGCACTATATACGGCCAGCTTCATGTAAGGTGATAGTGACTCTAATCCTTCTAAAATTAGTTAGCAGAGAAACGCATGAATTGTAGAAGGGTCAATTCATACCGGGTGATGTGCCCGCCCAAAAATTGCTATTCGAAGGTGCTAGTCAGTAGTGCCCAAATAGTAGGATTTTTGTTTACTAGATATTCTTCCAGATACGACTTGATAATGGTGAGGATTCTTCCATACCTGGTTGGTACTTGAGCCGCTTGAGCAACAAAGGATGCATCACTCGGGACCAGGTAATTTGGATAAGCAACAGTCTGTTGGGTCACTGGAGAAGCTCCAAGAGCCAGAAGAGATATTATAACACCAATGCTTGCTGCATGCCTATAACCACATTAGTTTCCTGTTTTGTGACAGAAAAATTGAAAAGAGAACCACCCACCAGAACTTGAGCATTGCGAGTAGTCGCACAGCACCCCATGGACCCCGCGTTGCTTCGTCAAAGGCCGCAAATTCAGCCAATGTTGCATTGCGCCTGGTCATCCATATCCATTTAAGCTGACCGATAGAATTTATCACTGGGTATACCAGACCGATTTTGGTGATTTCTGTACAGAGGGCGACGAAAGAGTTGAGACCAATCCCCCCTGGCAAGAAATTGCATTTACTCAATGGCCGTCCGTCACACCTGGTTTTAACAGAGTTAGCAATGAGGTTTATCTCAGTGACGCTCCTCAAAGAGAAAAGATGATGTAATGAAGGTGAACCTCTTACTCGGCAAGGACAAAAATAAGTGATGTGAGTAGGCCACAACTAAGCGAAAAACTCGCAATCTCCAAAATCCACCAGTCTACCAAAATCTTTGCGAACCATCCAATGCTCTCTTGCCCATGATTCTCTTGTGCTTCAGTTCGTGCAGACTTGGTGCCATTTTTGGAAACAGAATCTTCGGAGGAGTCGGCCGTAGGATTCTGGTGGCTTGCGTATGATGGTTGATAGGAACTGTTTTCGCGGAATGTCGTACTCCTAACGCTCTCGGATAGTTGTTGGGTGTGAGTTTCATGCAAAGGATCATTCTTGGTGGAAGAACATCCGAGTGCACGTCTCATAATGTCTCCCATCACTTCATCTGCCTTGTGTAGCTCGATGACACCAAGTAGGGGAGGTGCCTTCCAAAATAATATCTGTGTAAGCAGTCCAAAAAGTGAGTTGCCGGTGTGAGATTGAGAGGTGGTTGAGGTGATCGAGAGGTGGTGACTTGGGCTGTGCAGTAGGTACCTACGCTTGAGGGACAACGATGACTCATGCGTGGCGTTAACACTAGACAGCCGCTAGCAAGACGCTAGCTATCAGGCTAACCATGCAAGCCCTGGATGCAGAATAGGGTTTCAGAAATAATGGCTGGAATCACCTCACCTCCCGCTGGTCACTCGGTACCGGTCACACAGCGGTGAAGCCGTATTGACACTCGTAAATCGTGTGAAAAGAGTCAAGACCCCCTGCCTACATTCCACAAAAGGATCAATCGTGCTACTATAAGTACTTGACCCAAAGACACGCTTTTGCAAACGCTGTCACACGTGATCCCGCGCAAGCGAAGAGGAGGTGCCGTGTGCCTCTTATATTATCTCAGTTCCTCAGCTCTACAAAAAGAACAATGGTTAGGCCCACCCGGTAGACTATCCGAGTTAAGAAAAAGATACTTAGTTAGAGCGACAATTCTTCTATAAGCGTCTAAGATTTAATAGTAATAGCTTATATATCAAACGTAAATTTAGTTTTAATATATTAATTTGAACTATTAATTTCTTAATAAATACTTTCTAGTAATAAAATCCGCTTTAAGAAGTATTAAATAAAGACCTAATTTACTTATTAAAAGTCTATCTATTTATACTTAATAGCTAATATATAGATATATCTTATACTATCTAAAATTCTTAAAAACCGTTATAAAGATATTTTCCTAATAGCTCTTAAGTTACGTATACTATTATTATTCTTAGAAATTATTACTATATAAGAAAAGAGTTTACTTTTTACTCTATTCTATTTTACTATAAACTGCTTTTTTAATAGCTTTTAAATTAACTATAATATAGCTAATATAAAAGTAAGTCTAATATATACTAAAATTACACTTAGTATAAAGAATATTATTAAAGACTCTTATCTAACTATATTTTTATCTAATTTAGTTAATAGCTAGTAATTATAATAATAGTAGAGATTCTTTCTTATAGAGTCTAAGAAACTTAGATAAGATATAAATAGTACGAGAAAGATTTCTATATTAGGATTTCTAGTATCTAGCGATAAATTAAAAGTTAACTAACTTAGTTAGAATTTCTGATTTTAAGATATTTAGAACTTCTACTTTCTTCTTCTCTTTATTAGTTTTCTTAAGTGACTTTCTATATTAAGAGTAAGTCTCTCTATTATTCGTATTTCTAGCTTTCTTATTCTTAGTACTATAGAGATAACTATCTTATAAAACTATATAGCGTTAGATTATTATATATATAGATTAAAATCGAGGTAAGAAAAAGAAGGTCTATTATATAAAAATAAGCTATTATAATATAGTAATTTTTCTAGAGTTACTATAGAAGTTCGTAATAATTCGACAGTTTTAAGCCGCTAACTAGTAGAACGCGCTTTACTTATAGAAGTATTCTTAAATATCATCTTAGTAAACTTAGCCGCTAGAGCTTATTAGCTTTTTTAGCTCTACTTACTAGCTACTACCTCTCTACTCCTCTACTACTATCTTACTTCTCTACTCTATCTACTAATTATATCTCTCTACTCTAAAAAGCTACTCTAGCGTCTTAGAGAAGTTAGTAATTTTTTTAGTAAGACTAATAACTATAGCTGATTTTAAGACTATGTTTTAACTCTCTCTACTTTCTCTACTAATAATACTCTATTATACTTATTATATACTTTTTAAATAGAATAGAAGAAGACCTTTCTAGCTAACTATATATAAGCTTAATAGCTTTTAAATTAGTTATAGTATACTCTTATAAAGTTAGTATAAAGTAGAGAAATAATTAAAGATATTAGATATAAAAGTTTTTACTTTCTTTTATCTATTATCTACTTAAACACTTCTTAATTAGACTACCTTAGATAGTCTTTATAAAGCCTAGTTTTTAGTATATTATAGAGTAAGATTAGAGCTTTCTTTTAAGCTTACTTTTATCTTAATAGCTCTTAAAATAAGCTTAATATACTAATTTTTAGATAAAGGGTTTTACTTAAGTAAAATATCTATTCTTCTCTTCTCTTATTTACTTTTTAAATAACACTTTAAATAAGAAAAAAAGTTTATACTTTAGTAGAGAAATATATCTTCTATCTTATCTAGCTTATATAGTATTAATAGATAGCGTTATTACTAAGTACTTATAGAAAAGCGATTTTATACTTTAATAGTTATTATTCTAGAATTTAAGACTCGGTTTTACTACTTAGTACTTTCTCTAAAGCGCTACTAATACTATAAAAAGAAGTATTAGATATAATAGAATAATAGATAGATTTTTATTCTATTCTTATCTTATATTATCTTAAGTTATAGTTATTAAGTTATATCCTTTTAAAGTTAAAAGCTTAATCTTATAGTTATCGTTCTTACTAAAAAAA
The DNA here is from genome assembly GCA_001414345.1 of Hymenoscyphus infarciens. Taxonomy (NCBI): domain Eukaryota; kingdom Fungi; phylum Ascomycota; class Leotiomycetes; order Helotiales; family Helotiaceae; genus Hymenoscyphus; species Hymenoscyphus infarciens. The sequence goes on along the minus strand of LLCB01000354.1, from coordinate 26,972 downwards.
ATACTAAATTCTCTTAGACTCTAGAATAAAGAAGTTAGAATAGCAGTGGTTAAGAGAGGTGTCTAAGCCTAATCAGTAATAGTAGTAGTAGAGAGTAGAGAGAGAAGAGAGAGGATAAGCTTTAACCTCTTACCTAAGGCTAATATCTTTATTCTAGGGGATAAGAGTAGAGATAACTCAAACAATAGAATACAGGCGCTGTCACGTGCTCCTCAGTCCGCCGAAGCATGTGATTTAGCCTCTAACCTCTGAAATTTCAACATTTTTTCACTATAAACTCTAGAAACAGAACTCCTAACCCCTGTTATAAGATTAATTTTTTGATAAAGGCTTAGGCATACGGATAAGCTATAATTATATATTAAAAATTATGAAAATAGTACACTAAAAGAATAGATAATAGTAGTATAGTCGATAGTATTATCGTGATAAAATACTATAGTATTTTAGATTAATATATTATTATAATATCCTAGTAGTATATATCTAAATACGCTATAATACTATCGTAATATCGTAATATTATATAGTATATCTTTTAATAACTCGTAAGCGCTAAAACCTACTTTTTCTTAAAATAAGGCTATTTATACTTTTTTATATACTCTTCTATTACTTTAAAACTATATAATAATAATAATAGATATTAATAAAATAATTAGTAGGAGTTGTTTATTATATACTAAATAGCCTAAACCGAGCGTATTAGGTAATTTTATAAGAAGCTAGTAGTTTAATTAAATATATAGCCAAAAGTTGCTTTTTAGTATATAAATTAATAGATATTTAAGATATATATTATATATATACTATACTAAGACCTAGGTCTTAGTATATCTTACTAAATATTTTATATAAAGATTATAGTATATAATTAATTATAACACTTTAAATTTAATAAGAAGTTTAATAGTAACTAATTAGTATTTAATTAAATTTTTAGTATTTAAAGCTTCTTTTTAAAAGACGTGGTTATTAAAAACGACTAACTTACTAGATATAACGTTTTTGAAATAATTAGCCTAGTAATAGTACTCTAATAACTAAGCCTCCTTATAACTCTTTATTTAATAATAAATCAATAGTATATTATAAAATTCTTTAGATAAAGAAAAATAACTATCTAAGTACTTAAAATATAAGAATAAATATATACTACTAGAAAAAACAATAAAAATAAGTTTAGTTTATAGACCCTTTAAAACTTAAACTAAAACTAGACTTACTATTTATCCTATAAGTAAAAGTACTCTTATCTAAGCTATCTTAAAGCACGTCTTATATATTAAATACCTCCTTCTTATTCTAAAATTAGCTAATAAGATTAAAAGATATAATCTTATACTAAGACTTTAAATATTTAAGTATCTCTATAGTATATACCTTAAAGCAATTACGTCGATCTATAACTACTAATTTAGCCGAAGACTAGAGGCGTTTTACTAAGGTACTTAAATATAGGATAGAAAGTATATCTATTACTATTCTATAAAGATTAGGATAAGCCTTCTTTTAAATAGGTTAGAGCTACTATTCGATTATACTTTTACTTATATCTTAAGATAGAAGAGTATAATATCAAGTATACTTATCACCTATAAGAAAGAGAAGCCTAGGTTAAAGTATATTAGCTAAAAAGAGGTAAAATTAAAAGGTTAAAGTAAAAAGAGGTAAAGTTAAAATAAAGGTTAAAGCTTACCTCTTACTCCTCTTTTAAGATAAAAACTAGGTAAATAAATTAGATACTTAGACAGATACTAGAGAGTAATAAAGTAGGCTAAACAACGTAATCTAAGAGTTAATATTAGTATCGTTTATATAGCTAGATACTACCTTAGAGTAATAATTATTATTCTATAGTTTTTCTACTATAACCTAAGTAGAGGCTATCTAGCTAGGTTCTTAAGCCTTTTCTAAGTACTCCTACTTATAAGCTAGGTAGAGTACTACCATAGTAGTATATATTAGCAATCTCCTAGTTAAATTATAGTATTTAGAGATCTTTTCTTACCTTAAGGTATTATTAGTAAAATAAAAGAGAAAGAGAAGATTATTTACCTTTTTAAAGTAAGAATAGTATAGCTAGATCGTTAATATACTTCCTTTAAGCCTTCTTAAAAAGAGAGAGAATAAAGTCTATTATTAGGATCGTTTTATTAAGAGTTCTAAATATACTCTTAAGTACTAATAAGAAGTACTTAAAAGAGCTAAAAAAGAGCCTTATCTAATTAAATTAGTAAGAGATTAAGAAGTAAAAGTAGTACTATACTTACTAAACCGAGTTTAGACTAATTATAAGTAGTAATTATATTATTAAGGTTAAACTTATATATATCTTAAAAGTACTTAATCTTAAGCCTTAAAGTAATCGCTCTTTAAATACTTCTATACTAGGATATCTAGTATATTTTATTAGCTTAAGATATAGTAAGGCCTCTAGTTAACTTCTGAAATTTATTATATAATACTATACTTATATATATCTTTTTTATAAAGTTAAAAAGGTGTTTAAGAGTATTATAAACTTTAAACCCTTATAAAGGGTTCTAGGAGTAGGTGTCTTCTAATTAGTTTATCTTAAGCTTAAAATCTATATACTTTTTAGAAGCTATAGCTCCGATAGTAAGGTAGAGTATATAGTATATATATCGAATTTAGTAGTACTTAGTCTAACCTCTTATATTACTTTTACCTAATACTAAAGCAACTTAGTAAAACATAACGTTATTATTAGGTATATTATTTATAGAAAAGTAACTAATTTTATTAAATATATCTATTAAAAGTAATAAGTATTTATTTAGGATTTTTAAGAGTATTTTTACATACTATAATCTTAGAGTATTTTAAGTAAAAAGAGTATTATATTTTTACCTATATAAGGCTCTTTAATTTATTTTATACTAAGTATCACTTCTACTAGGTTATTAAACTCATTAACTCTATAAGCTACGTATTCTAGAATAGAAAGACTATTATCTAACTTCTATCTATTAATAGATATATATATTTTAGACTAAAATCTCGACAAATAATACTTCGTTTTAGCGAAACTGTTCTAGTATTATCGCTTAATTTAGTTATATAGTATAGAGTATACTTTAGGTAGAATATCGCCTCTAAGGTTATTAAGATATTAAATAAGAGTATAAAAGGCCTTATATTTAGTAAAGCATATAAGAAGGTTATAAGAGATAATAAGGTTTATAAATAAAACCTTTAAAGTATTAGAATTAATAGCTAAGTACTCGTTATTAAAGTTAGAATAGATTATATATATAATCTTATGCCTTTTTTAAGAGTTTTAGTAGGCTATATTTATAGCTTTTTTAATACTAATTTATCTCTTTTTAGTAGCCTTTTAATATAAGGTTTTAATATTAATTCTATAATCTTTAAGAAGGTAAGTAGCTATGATTTTAATACTACTATTTATAGCATATCTCTTAGTATAGTACTTATAATACTACTCCTAGTAGCTAGTAGATTTATTACTAAGAAATTAGTAAGCTAATTATATTATTAGATTTAAGGGTTTCTTATATATAAACTATCTTATAATTCTCGTTAATTATATAAAGCTAAATATAGCTAGTTTAAGGTCTTTTAGTAGGCTTTTTCAGGATTTAGAACACTTCTTATAAATCTAAATAGAGCGTACTTATATTAGTTACTACTAGCTTAGTTTTAAAGAGGTCCTCCTAAGAGCTTAAAGTACTTAAATAAGATAAAATAGGTAATGTTAGTAGTAATTCTAGAAGAACGTAAGACTAAGAGCTTAATACTTAAGAGAATATAGTAAATTAGTAAAAAGTAAGATATAGAAGTAATAAATAAAGAATAAAATCGTAGAAGTAATTAGAGAGACCGAAGTTATTAAACTTTTAAAGTATCGATAGTAGTAGTAGGAGTTATAATTTTTTAGTAACTAGTACTAAAAAAGAGTAGGTGATAATCGTAAGGTAACTTTAAGATAGATATAAAGGATAAAGATAGAAGACTTTTTAGAGAGAAAGAGAGAGCCTTTTAAGAACCTTTTTTATATCTAAAATAATTATAATTAATACTCTTTAATCTATGAATAATTAGAGCATGTTTTAACTAATTATAGTATAGTATACTAAAACACGTGTTAAAGCTAAATTAAATATCTAAAGTCTATTATCTTTAGAGCGTGATTAAAAAGTATCTATACTATAGAATTAAGTTTTAATTATATTATTAGAAAGCCCTAATTTAAGGCTTTCTCTTAAGCCTATATACGTATTAATTAAATAAAAATTAAGTATATAAGACCTTATTTAAATAAATAAAATCGTTTTATAAAAATATATATAAATTTTAGCTAGAGTAGTATAAAATCTAAATTTTTTAAACATCGATTTAGTTAATTTTTATATATAATTAAAGAGTAAAATTTAATAAATTCAATATACTAATCTATTATATTATAACTTTTAATCTAATGTTATTATTATTAAATTAGTACTTAGTATTAATAGAAACATATCTAGAAATCTATCTTATATAGGCTATATTTATTACTTTATATTACTCAGGTTAGTTTAAGAGCTATTTATATAATTCTTTTTTTAAAATACTCTATTTAAATAGATTTATAATTCTAGCTATTTAGTACTATATTTTCTATACTATGCGTTATATTATATAGTTTTAAAAGATGAGGCTGAAAAGAAGTAGAGTTAAAATCTAGGGTAAAAAGCTTAAATATTTAGGCTTAGTAATACTATAATATTATTATAATATCGATTAAAATACTAATAATATAAAAGATAATATTATTAGATATTATAGCATTTAAATAGTATAAATAGTACGTATTAAAGTAGGTTTCCAATAATATATCGTGGTGGTACAATATTGTAAATACTATCGACTACACTGGATAATAGAATGTTTAGTGTTTGTTTTCAGTCGATTAACTACTAAAAAGTTTGCGCGACTTGTAACAAATTATGCAGGTCGATCCAAAAGGGAAATAGGGTGTGGGTGAAATATTTGAAAACGTACTAGGAATAGGAGGAGGAGATTATAAAGAAGACCGTTGTGCCAATTGTAAATTTTGGCGCAACTTTCTTTTCTTCACGGCTACCTACCCAGCCTTTTCTTGTGTCCATTCCTTTCCTCTGGTACACCTCCCGTGGTCCCAGATCAATAGACAAAACTGGTATCTCCTCAATTTTCAAAATCAGGTTTTGATCGCATAGATATCCTCAGGTGCAACTCCTCATTAAATCGTAGCCAAATTTCGACTCTAAACTCTCAAATTCAAAAGCAAAGGCCTTTGTTTCAAGTTTATATATAGGCCCTTATGCTCCTAACAATTCAAACCCCCGAGTAAGAGAGATTTATATATAACTCCTAGGTATCGACGAAAGTTCCGAAATCCGACGATGCGATTTCTATAAATCGCAGCGATCATTTATCAAGGCGTGAAGAACAGGTATCTCGAGAGTATTATAAAGGGGTGGCAAAGTTCGGGGAAGTTTACAACTTTGACGATATCGATATCTTCTTATGAGTTTCGAACGGCGGCAACACAATATCCCGGTCGTCTTATAGAGTTCGTAACAGTGTTTTGGCTTTCCCCGCCTTAGTTAGCCTAGTACTTAGGATAGGATAGGCTACTTACCTAGGTAAGGATAGAAGAGGCTAGGCTAGATTAGGATTAAGGCTAGGCTAAGTTTAGTAGGCTAGGTACTCTAACTAGGATAGGAGTAGCTAGGAAAGTTCTAAAAACAGGATAGGAGTAGCTAGGTAGATAAAAAAAGGAGGCTAGGCTAGAGTAGGATTAGGAAGGCAACCCTCTAATTAGAACCTAGACCCGCCTTCTAGATATTAAGTGAAATTAGCAACCTAGACCCTCTTTTCTACCTATCTTCTAGATATTAAGCGAAATTAGAGCCGCCTTCTAGGCTTTAAGCGAAATTAACTAGCTTAACTCTTCCTATCCTAGCCTCTCTATTTAGTAAGAAAAGGTAAGTAAGTACTATAGAATAGAAGTAGCTAGGAAAGCTAGAATTTAAGAATAGGAGAAGATAGAATAGCCTTAAAATAGAGGTAGGAGAGAGAAGAAGCGTCGAGGCAGAATAGGTTAATAGATTAGACAGGGAAACCTAAAACACTAGTTTATAAGAGTAGTAAGAGAATACGTATTATTTAGTTTACCTAAGTTGTTGATGTTATAAGTATAAGAAGTATTATAGTAAGGATTATAAGAAAGAGGTTGAGAATTATAATCAATAAGTGTTAGATAGTGAGATTGGAGAAATAATAGAAGTAAGTGTATTATAGTGATTTTGAGCTATATTTCTCTACTCAAATATAGTATTAAGAGAAGCGAGGCGATACACTGCTATAATATTTAATTTAACGTGTTTTTGCCTCGAAAGTATAGAAATAGGGGTTTATATAGTAAAAACAGTTATTTAGTATATTAATATTAGCTCCTTCTTCGTGCTTAGCTAGGTAGAGAGTTAAACGGTGTTTTAGTAAAGTAATTTCTAATAACCAGTTCCTTAGATAGAGCACTTAGCTTATAGTCGGTGAAAGGAAGTGTTTCATAAATATAAGTATATAAATTAGAAGTGTTAATCTCCTTATTATACCTGCTAAACTCACCAAAGGTGGATATTTTCCCGCCTCGAAGTCTTCTAAAATGCTGTTTCTAGGCTAAAAATATACCCTAAAAATACCCTCTTCTAATGCACGCGTGAAACATTACATATCTGTAATAGAAGGGATAACGAGATTATTCTCGGGTACAAAAGTCCCACGGATTAAAAGTCTAAGTAAACGCTAAATTTTGTTTATTTTGATAATCTCGAGAGCTTTCAGAGCCTATTATTGGTTCTATACTAATATTTAAGTTTCTTACGATGTTTGAGATTTCTTATATAATAATGTTCTCTATCAAATACTGCTACTAAATATGAGTCCCACTAAATATAGATGTCGGTTACTCACATGTACCTTAGGGAATTAAGTGGGATAGAGAGAAGTATAGTAAAAGCTAGGGATAATCAACACTTAAGTTCCTAGTATCAGGAGTCATCTATGCTACGGTAACAATGAGGAAAAATCACACCAAGAGACTCTAATTTCGATTAAAATCTCAGAACAGCTAAGTCAAAAGGATATGCTAAGTTTTTATATAGGCGTAAATTCTCCATAAACGGAAAGTTTGAATTTTAGTATTGGTGGTTCTGCTCGGTGAGCTGAAATGCGCAGCATCAGCCTGCATGCTGCGATGCCATGAGGCCGAGGGCGAGATGATTTGGCAATTGAGTCCACCTACCAAGCCTGTTTTGATCGTGTTTTTGGTCGGATTGACAAGGCAGAATATAGGAATTCGAGGCCTTGTGAGCCTACCTGCTAAGTCTGTTTCGAGCTTGCTTTTGGGTGGACTCGGTCGTGAGGCGGATTGGTGATGCAGAAACATACAGACACAAGGCCATTCCAATGAATAAATCTCGCACTTCCATTGAGGCCACCCCGCGCTCGTGTTGAGGGTGGTTTCAACGGCCTCAATTGTGCGAATTGACTGAGGCTCACTGAAAAGGATTGGAAGAGGCCACTTTGAAAGAAAACAGCCGCAAGGCTCTGGCGGGCATGATCCAATCAGCGAAAGCAACCAATTGGATCGCTCGACGTCGCCCTGGTGGCACGTAATAGCGAGTGCGAAAAGGGCAGGCACGAGGGACGACTCCAATTTCTTCTTCGCGGAGAGAGCGCCGAGTGTCCCAAACAGCAATATCTGGGTCAAGCCAGGCAATATCGTATAGCCCACCAGAAGACATCTGCTCGTGTATTGAAGTCTCGGACTTCAATGTACCCTTGCCACAAATACCCGTACACAATACCATTTTGGATAGGCGAAGCCACTGGGGATGCTGAGATAGTAGTAAATTCATATAATCATTTCCACTATCCTGGGTATTGTAAACATGTAGTAAAAAATGTTAACGCCAAACCCCCTCGACTCCGAACCCCAATTGTTGCAAAAAATTGAAAAAATCATACCTTCGGCTTTTTCCGAATCATGCCGGCTCCAATGACCAGAGTAGCCTGAGCAGGCGCAGAACTAGGTGGTGTATCTTTCGCGCCATCCACATCAGCTTTCCTCTTCTTTCTAACCAGCCCAACGTTCAGTGTATTCGCGCTTGCACTTCCACTCGTAACGCGAGCCTGGAGAGCCTTAGTACCTATGACGGTTTGTCCCCACGCATCTCTCATATCCCCCGACACACCAGACCGAACCTCATTGGTCCATCTCCTTGAGCTAGATGATGCTAATTCTATATTTGCGAAATCGAGACGAAGTAACAACTCGGTGATGCGTGTGTAATCTGATTCTTCCACCCCGACTTGGCCTCGGGCGCTTGGAGGCCAATGGTAGTAGGCAGTAGACTCTGGAATGTCGAAAACATAATTCTTGTTCTGGGTTTTAACCATTGGCTGCCGGGGAATGATTGGACCGGTAAGTTTCTTCTTCTTAGGGATGGTACGTCGTTTTAGCACTGTTTTGGGTTTCTCTTTGGTGGGAGATGGAAAAACGTGAGAGGAATCCAGGGCCTGTTGCTCGTTGGGTGCGCTGAAGGATGCTGATGGTGTAATGGGGTACGAACGGCTCAAGTCGGGTAATGCACGTCTTTCTTCCCAGCCCCCAGTCATATTTGTGTCCCCGTTGTGTCCATTTTCCGAAGATTTTGGATTAAACACAGCCCAAATGAAACCTACAAGCCTGCCAGCCGAACACTCCTGCCGAAAAGCCATCATGTCCCAGAATTGTTCAATCGTCTTGACACTCTTCCAGTGTCCACTTGATTCAGTTTGTTCCTTTGTGATTTCCTCATCCAGCTCATCCAGAAATCTTGCCTTGGGGTCGTCAGGGAAGTGTGGAATAAGTGCTCGCGGTGGGACATTTCCGGAGTGCCGAGACATTTCGTGGAGAGGATGCCCCATTATCCACGCTGAACCATCGGCGGTTGGTTTTCTGGGAACGTAGGAGGAGGTTTCGTGGGAGTCGAGCCCTGGAACTATCAGATATCCTTTAATGCTTTCATAATTCTGGGTTGATGATTTTGGGGTATTGGATTCGGTGATCAACGGATCCAACACACGACACCACCAACGAACCAAACCTCTATCATCCAGCACATGTTTGCCACTATATTCCACGCTCCCAGGAAACAAATATTGGTCTTGAGCTCGCGCGAAGAGCGATATGACACTTCGGATGTTGGGTCTTTGATGTGTTGCAAGGAGGTGTTGTAAAAATGTAGCGCTAATATCTCTCAAGGGAGAAGGGGTTCCTTTTGGCAGATTCAGGAGATGTAAATAGCCCGTCGAGTCTGCTTTGGAGACAAAAAATGTGGTATCGTATGCAGTGGAATAAATCAAAATTTCGATGGCGTATACCAAAACGCCCGCGGATTCCCCCCCATTATTATCCAAAGTTGGAACATTTATCGAAACGGCGAGAAAGTGACTTTCACAATACGTTCGATCCGGACGAGTTCCCGGGGGCGCAGAATAAATCGAAGAGGTTCGAGTGGGAGGGGAGGAAAGGTGGTGTATCTTGAAGCTGACATCTTTTGGTAGTACCGCAGTCAAGCGTTGTAGCAATGTTTCTGAAGCGGTTGTTGATGCAATTGATGCCGAGGAAGTGGATTTTTCATGAGCAACCATTTTGAATAACATACCCAAGCCCGATGCTCATGTTCATGCTGTTTGTAGGTGAGCAGTGGTGAGGTCTATCAGAGCGCGACTAGGTTAGAATGGGGAGACGCGATTTTAATGCTAGTCCCAAAGGGGCGCTAGCGCCACAAAATAATTGTGGAAGCTTGAAGCTAGAGCACCACAGCAGATACCTATGTCAACCACATTCGACATCTCGAAGGCAGTAAATATTGAGGAAGTGGGATACAATGGCTTCAAGGACGACATGCCGATCACTTCAAAGTGCCATAAAACGAACCCGATCGAGTTGTGAATGCGCCAGCTCCATCTCCCGGATGCCCACCCCTCGAAACCTTTCAACAACCTCTCCCCGATCAGTAGTCGAACTGGGAAAAGATAGAGAAGAGCGACCACGATGGTCATACACTCCTGAGGAGATGAAGGCTCCATACCCTTACAAGCCAAAAGATGGTCGGAAGCCATGGGAATGCAATAGCGATCCGGAACGATTAGACAAGTTCTACACCAACTTTCTGGGACCCGGGGGAGAGAAAGTTCTCACTGAAGAACTCAAGTGGCTGGCTATTACACACAAAAGTTTTGATCAAGGTCGGAGAGGATTCAATGATAGACTCGCATTTTTTGGTAGGGACTCCGGGGAAATCCAATGAAAACACATACTGATTACTGGTTACAGGTCGACGTTTACTCACTCTGCAAGCAAATCTAGCACTGGTGAACTCGTCCACCCTCACAAAAACCCAGAGCATGGTCAAAGGTCGCAAACAACAACACCCGGCGTTACAGGGACTGGCAAACTTGGAGGATGCACCGGTCGGGGGATTCTTGACAAAACACAAGCTTTCCGCATTGGCTACCAGAATTGGGATGCGGGACATTGTGAGGTGGCAACCAAAAGATGTAAGGGATTTATTCCAAATTTGATGTACGGGACTAACGATCAATAGCCCGAAAAACTTACTTTCTCCGGCGATGCGGTGATTATGGCGACATCTTTATATGCGATAATAGGTGCAATTGGTTTACATAGGGGTGGCGCTGTCGCAAATGAAGTTGCTCGGGAGAAGGTATTGAAACCATTGGGAATTATCTAGCCGGTTGTATAAAATGGGTATGTTGGTGTAAAATATTGTACAAACAAAGGGATATCTCCCAAGGACATCAGACTGTATCAAAAATCAAAAATTTTACTGCCGGACGATGAACTATGCTGTCTGGTATCATTTCTTTTTCTGCGTCTGCTGTTCCATAGACTCTCATATGTCGAGACATGCTTGGGGGGGGGGATTTTTGTGTTTGGAGGAGAGCAACATCAAGAAGATCTCTCATCTCCATGGTTGACCAGTGCTGCTTAGAACAGTAAACTCGGGGTCCACAGGTATTGAGCAATATATAAGGTGACTATTAGTAGGTAATCTACGAATAGTTAGAAGCGAACTCAAACCACCCTGTTACCTTAGGCGCTGAAGGATTCAGAGATTCTAAGTACCCAGGTTTCAATACAAAGTCAGTGGCGTAGTTTACTCTTGAATTAGTCATAGTAACTTATGAGTTACTCGCGGTTTACTTATACTTATGTAACTTACTCGCTATCTAATGGCTTACTTGTCTACTAGAAGCTTACGTAGTTGAGTGTAGCTCACTAGTACTCTTGTAGCTTACTTGCTTTCTGCAATCGCTTGATTTTTACTTTAAATTCTTTCTAGATTCCACTCTGCCTCCGTAGCTTACTCGTAGATTACTCGTCATCTGTTACGCCACACATTATCTCTCCAACAGTTACGTTAGTTAGATAGTAACTTTTAGCCTCAAACTTTGTTCACCACCGTGGTACCTAAGTGCTCTTATTCGGTTATATCACATAGTTTAACCCTCTTTCTCTACCACGCTAACGTTCTCTCTCTTATAAACTAATCTACTTTACGTTCCGTTTAATATATAGAAGAGTATATAGTAAAACGCTTACTTTTTAGATATTGAATAAGACTAAGTTTTTGCTAATATAGACTAAAATATAATAGAATAATATATAAACCTTTCTATTCGCTCTACTAGATATAGAATAGAAATTAGTCTTATATAAGATTAGAAGACATAGACGTATTAAAGGTATAGAATTATAAGAGATAGATATATTAAAAGCTAGGAATAAGATATAATAGACTCGAAGCGCTTAAAGAAGAGAATATAATATAAAAGAATAGCTTTAATAGTAAGAAAAGATATAGATAAGAACCTTTTAGAAGAATAGAAGTACTAATCTAGCTAAGAAATCTAAAACACTGAATTTCACGGAATAAGAAATATTTAAAGTAAATATAAGACTTGATTTCTTTTTATAAACTAGTTAAATTAAAACTAAAATATATATAAATTTTATAACTTTTTATATATTTAAGATAATATCTAAGGTTTTATTTCTATAATATAACTCTATATTTATTATAATATTTAGCCTAGGATCTTAAACTAAGACCTTTACTATAACGACACGAAATATATACTATAGAAGAAGAGGTATATAAGAGTGCGTTCGAGACTAAATAACGTATATAAATACTAGGCTCTAATATAGAAGAAAAGAAAAAACTATCTCTCTCTAACTCTAGAAGTAGGCTACTATATATAAGAGGTTTAGATAGTATAAAAGGGTTTAAAACCGAATAACCTTAGCTAATATAAAAGCTTAAATCTATATAACCTTCTTAAAATAGATAATATAAGATAATAACTACTAAAACCCTATATATAGTAGGTACTTTTAGCTATCTAAGATAATAGTATACTATTATATCCCTCTCTCTTAAAAAAGACTTATTCTTAAGTCTATTTATCTCTTATTATTTAAGGTTAAATCAAGATAGTATAAGTATTATAATATTTATTATATTTATTAATTTTATTAGTTTAAAGATATTAAACTTTATTATAAGTAAGATAAGATATTAAGATATTAATATTAAGTTTAAATTATAACTAAACTAATTTATAAATACTTATAAAAGAGACTTCGTTTTAATTCTTTTATATTAAAGTAAGTATTCGTATTTACTAAAAGAGTATAGTCTAATCTAACTAGTAGGTTAGAAAAAGTTTAAAGTAAAATTAGAAAAAGTTTAAAGTAGAAAAAGTTTAAAATAGAGTTAAAAGTAAATATAAAGTAGAGTTAGAAGTTATTTAGTTAAGAGGTAATAATAACTTAGTTAAGAGCTTATTTTAAAAGTATACTAATTTATATCTAATTTAAATTCAAATAAAAAAAGGACTTTTAACCTAGCTAGAAGTAAAAGAAAGTAAAGAATATAAAGACTATAAGACTTTATACTAGAGTTAGTAAGGTTGTAGCTAGTTAAAAGAGTTTATTATTAAATATTAAAGAGTTTTACTATTTAAAGTTTAAGATAATAAAAGAGGTATTTTTAGCTAGTTAAGTAGGCTTAATACTAAAGTTATTATATTACCTTATTCTCTTTAAAGTACTTAAAGACTTATTTATCTTTTAATTCTAATTCTACTTTAGAAGTAATAAAAGGTTTATTATTAGATCAAGAGGAGTTTAGAGCTAAATTAGATAAGGAGAGAGAGGTGTTTTAAACTAAAGTATATAACTTAGTGTTTTAGTATATCTCTTTATCTAAAGTTAAAAGATTAACAACTATTTTAATAAAGTTATAGTTCTATTATCTCTTTCTTAAAGTAACTAAGTTTTAGAGCTATAGTATAATCTTATCTTATATTTAAAAGAACTATTCTAATTCTAGTATACCTCTAAGTATAGCTATACTTGAAAAGTAACTCTTAAAATTAGTAAAAGTTTCTTTAGTATTATCTTCTCCTCTTATTCATAAGGTTATAAAATTATTCTAAGTATTCTCTATTTTATAACTAGTTAAAAAGTAAGTATTTAAAAGAGTAACTATATTTTCTTAATCTTTAAAAGTATTTTAAACTAAGTTTAACTTATATCTAAGCTTTAAGTAGTTCCTAGCTAGTCTAGTTATTATACTTTAAATAAAGGCTTTATATATTAAAGGTAAACTATAGTAGTTAGTATTTATATAGAGTCTACTTTATACTAATATCTTCTATTATTAGTATATAAGTAAAATACTATTATTTAAAGGTTTAATCTTTTTAGTTATTTTACTTTTTTATTAAGAGGTATTTAAAGTAGCTTTAGTACTATATTAAGTAGAAGTAGAATATTAGAAGGTATTAGAAGCTACTATGTCTCTTTACTAAAAGAGGTATAAATTAGAGCTTAAAAGTAGAAGAGGGTTTAATTAAAGAGGGTTTAAAGAAGAGTTAGATTAAAGAGGGTTTAAAGGTAAAGTAATTTATTAACTTTAAATAAGCTCGCTTACTCTCTTTTCTAGCTTAGCTAGCTAATCCTTTATTTCTTAATTTTCTACTTCTAAAGCTTATATTATTAACTATATCTAGTCTATATTTAAGAAGTCTTATTAGTCTCTTTAACTATTATTATTATTTTGTTAAGATCTTCTAGGTTTTAGTATATAGATGCTATTTAGGCAGCTTTTAGAAGAGTATCTTTTAGTAAGAGAGGTAGCCTTAGAAGGTGTTTATTACTTAATACTATTTAGTAGAATTATTAATATAATATTAAATTTAAAGGAGAGAGAGGTAAGAGTAGATTTAGAAGCCTTTATAATAACTTTTAGTAATAGTTAACTTAGTTAATAAACTTATATATAGTAGTCTCTATACTTAGAGGGTTATTAGAAGCCTCTAAAACACTTAGTATATTCTTACTTCTTTAATATACAAAACACGCTTTTTACTAGCTATCTAAAACTAATACTAAACTCTAATATTACTAGCTATCTAAGTAGTCTCTAATTACCTAGCTATTTAAGGATATTATTATTCTAGTCTAAATCTAGGCTAAATTAAAATCGAAATAAAGAGCGATAATAAGCTTAAAAGAGATATTATAAAGACTATTACTAGCAAAGTCGAGTTTTTCCTTTTTATATAATAGTACGAAATATATACTATAGAAGAAGAGATATATAGAAGTACGTTTAAGACTAAATAACGTATATAAATACTAGGCTCTAATATAGAAGAAAAGAAAAAACTATCTCTCTCTAACTCTGGGAATAGGCTACTATATATAAGAGGTTTAGATAGTATAAAAGAGTCTAAAACCGAACAACCTCGGCTAATATAAAAGCTTAAACCTACGTAACCTTCCTAAAATAGATAATATAAGACAATAACTGCCGAAACCCTATATATAGCAGGTACTCTCAGCTATCTAGGATAACGGCATACTATCACATTTACGTAATTACTAGACTTATATTAGTCTAAGGTTCTAAGCTAAATTTATATTATTATAATATTATAGCTATATAACCAGCTAATTTTAATAGAGTCTATTCTATATATACTCTATTAGTTAAAATAAAACTAGTTAATAGTTATTTTAAGTAAACTTTTATATTATAAAAGCCTCTAGTATAATAGTTTATCTTATATACTATATAGACTAATAGCTAGTAATATAATATTAATACTTAGAGAGTTAGTAAAAACTACTAATTTAAGCTTATACGTACTATAGGTAATTATTAATCTTAGCTAAATAATTTTATATAATTTTTATAAAACGCTTTATAAAGTTATACTAATTATATAATAGAAAGTGAATTATCTAATAAATATAAGAAACGTATAGTGAATTCAAAGGCGTTTTTCATATAGTTCATTTGGTAGATCTATATAGAGAGTAGAGACGTAAGAGAGAGAGGTTAAAGTTCTATTAAGATTATAGCTTCTGTTGCAGAAACGCTTTGTGCTAAGTTTTAGGCTAGTTAAGCCTCTGATATATTTCTTTGTAGGGTTGTACTTTTGAAAGAATGACTTTGTTAGTTGAATAGAAGCTGGATGAAGTAGTTCGGCCATCTCTCCACTTTCCGAGTATCGCCTAACTGACCCACCGTGGTACAGGCGATCTAAAGCTTGAAATATCGGGCTTGCAATGGTTGTAAGCAATACAACAGCATTATGCGAGAGTTTGACCTTGCTCTATATACCTACCTCTCGCCTTACCGAAGGCAACCTCAGAATATTGAACACATTTTTCAGACGCATTTCTCTAAAACAATGGTTTCAATCGTTCAGCATGATCTAGAACAGAATAATGATTGAATTCCTGAAATGAGCCCAATCGTGTGAGCCCGATGGTTATACTCCCGGCACCCCGTATCATTAGCTTAACAAGACGTAGGACAGTCAAATTATAGTGGTTGGAGTTTCGAAGGCATTTCGGTAATTTATAATATAATCATTTCTAACAGAAAACTAGCAGAATATGACTTCCGACAGAGGAGGTAGAGCGTCCTAAAAGTACAAAAGTCTAAATTGCAAAAGTTGAGTGTTTTTAGCTAGATTAACTAAAGCTACTAAGAGCTATAGCTAACCGTAAATTATATTATACTATCTACTTGCTCTCTTGCTTCTTATCCTATTTTCTATATATTACGTATACTGAGAGAGTATTAGTAAGAATATAGGTGAGAGTATAAGAAAGAGAGAATAAGAAAGTAAGAGAGTAAGTAAACATTTTAAGAGAAAGGTTTTCCTAGCGAAGTAAGAAAAGTTTAGCTAAAGTTGCAAATAATCTCTCTTCTCCTATTTCTCTTACTCTCTTATTTATCTAGAAATAATAGAAAGAATATAATACAAGGGTTAGATAATAGGTAGTAAAGATATAATAGTGAGAAGATAATAGCGAGGAGGCGATATTACTACTATATACGTAAGAGATACTTATAATCTCTCTCTATTCTTTAATTAGCTAGGGACTATATTTAAGACTATTTAGTCTTAATATAGAGAGAGAAGGGGGGAGAAAGAGAGAGAGGGAAATTTAATTATTCTCTTTTTTACTAATAGAAAGTAATATTTTACGATTTGCTATTTACGATGACGTCGTTTTTGGACTTTTGTAGATGTAGGATGCCGTAGGAGCAAATGTAAGTATAAGTAAATCTAGTACTCAACTTCGTAAAAGTAAGTAAATCTAATACTTACTTTCCAAAATCAAGATTAAGATCTTTATGAAGTCTAAAAATAAATTAAACACAACACAGGTTCAAACACTGGAGCCTCAAATTCTTTCGCGCACGGTCCGCACTTGTCTGCTTCAGAATTCGATCTGACAAAATGCATCAGTGAAGGGCATCCTTCCGCTCAAATTCAAAATCTACGAACGGGAACCCATCTTGGACCTTCTTCATTATGATAGGTCGGCTCATTGTACAAATCTTCATACTATGTAGATACACACCGCCAAATTATAGTTGTCCGTTACCACACGAGAACAGAAAGGCAAAGACTATTGTTTTATAGTCGTGGCCACGGATCCTCGATTCCGTTCTGCCCTAAAAAACTACAACAAGTCCATATATAAATATCCATTCTGGGTGTCACAGTCTGCTCATTGAGCCCAGCTTCACAGGCTGAATGAACAGAGGAAAAATTTTAATCCTTGTCATGCCAGGAGAGCTCGCTTATTTTGGGAGGGTACGAAATTCCCCAACGATATTTACTATTGGATAAATATTAGATAATTTCAAAAGAGAGTCATCATTATAAACATGAATTGGGGGTGGTGTTATACCGCCTCTTCTGCTTTCATCGATTGTTACCCTAGTAGTTTGTGTTTGGGTAAACTATACCACTCACAAAAGCTCGTAAGGTTACACAGACTACGGCAACGACTCGGCTCAGTGCATCACTGGAGTTCCCCCCCCCCAAAAGACGCTACAGGTCGGATCAAGGTTTACAGTACTACTGTTAAGAATTCGTAAGAGTCAATAAGGAATAACACTTTCGTCAAAACTCATTCTTAAGAAGAAACCATGTTACTTCAGCTCTCCCTTTTTCTACAACATAGCGAGGAGAATGGTTCGAGTAACTATCATCGTTAACATTCTCAAACACCCCATTCTTAGCCATTGCAATTTGACCTAGAAGGGCAGAACGAATTTCCCTCCTTTCCAAGTATCCCCCTAAGCAACAAATTTCTTATCTAACCCCCTAGGTTGAAAATCCAGCATCCTATTCGAAATATCCGCAACATCAGCATCATAATTCTTTCTCACCCATGCAGCAAACATATCCATCCCGGCGCAAGCGCCCCCAGCACTCCAAATATTGCCGTCAACAACCCATTGGTCCTTCTCCCAGTTGACCTTAGGAAACTGTGCCTTTGCAACATCTAAACAGACATGATTCGTTGTCGCTTTCTTGCCGTCCAATACCCCGGAAGAAGCAACAGCAAGTGCTCCCGTGCACTGTAAAGAGTTAGCATTTGTTTTGATTGCCAGAAAAAAAATAGGCGAGAGGAGACTCGTCCTCCTGACAACAAACGAAAAAGAGAAAGATTACGTACCGTGAGAAAAAGTCCGTTTCCAGCAGCAACATGCTCTTGCAACAACCGCAAAAACTCGGGAGTCAAATGGTTCTCAGAAGGATCCGGGCCCCCAACAAGCAAATAATCCAATGGTGGGCACTTCTCAGCAGTCGTAGTTGGATTTACCGAGAATCCAGCCGAGAGAGTAACTGGCTCCATGGTTGGTCCTATATGATGGAACTCAATATCGATTCCTCGATCTCCAATATTGATGAAGGTCTCTTTGTCTTTCCCTACTGGATCGAGGTCGTATTCTGCTTGAAGAAGGGCTTTGGCACTGGGTGAGTTGAGGAATTGTTTGGATGCGTTGGAGAGGATGTCAAGTGGACCTGATACATCGGTGACCTGGTATGGAATCATTAAGACGCCGAACTGGAGGGGTGCCATTTTCGCGAGGGATTGAGAAAGGGACTCTCCGGTAAGTGTTTTAGAGTTTGGGAGGAGCTCTATTTTTTGGATGGGGAAATTGGCTTCTCTTATAATGTGGTCTCTCTCCCACTAGCCTTCATAGATGTCCCGAGTAGATTGCACAGGAATCGTAAATCCGCACAATTGGGTGTTCCTGTGTGGTACCAAGACTCCATAGCATCCGAGCCGACATCCGAGTTCCTCAAACCAGCCAAACCGGATATAGCATATCGGATAATGTCCCCGGAATAACTTGAAAGCGAATAAAATAAACTCCAGTAGTGACTTCATTGATATGTTAATAAAGAAAAGCCAGGAAGAGTGATGTACCGTAAATAAGGTATGTTGTAGTAAAGTACTCCAGTTAGTTTTCAAATTAAAAGCTTAGTCAATCATCTTCAGGCTATACACGTATCGAGAACAATTAGAAAACATAGGAGGCAAGTTTGATAAGTGTTGGTTCCGCATTGATTGTCTAAACCTTCCAGGGAGTTATCTAAATACTCTTATTAATTGGAGATCGTCTTTCTTACCCAGCATTGAAAATTGCTTAGGACTAGTAGTTGAATAAATAAAAATGTCTCACCAATTACGAAGTGTTTATCCCTTCTAGATTGGACAAGTACCCAAAAACTGCACCCATAAATGGATATGAATGGAAATTTTGTTAGGGCTGACCTGTTGAAAAGGTAGATTCATCTGAGGCAGACTTGGGCACCGATACTTTTATATCAATAAATTATCGATAATCGGCTCTCGATATAAATCGATACTCCGTTGCTCTATTACAATTAGCGCGATATATCGTCAGTAAAAAAGAGACGATTATCGATATATATCGGCTTTTTTAAGCTAGGGGCTCTATATAGTAAATCTAAACCATATGATATAATTTACTCTTTTTTCTAAAAGCTAATACATATAACAAAGATAGGGCGCATTGAAGCTGGATCAAGTCTCCATTTAATTCCTCCAACCTCCGTTCTGATTCGCAAAAGTCAAAAGAGGGGTAATAACGCCCTTTTATTTCCCAATGAGGCGCTCACCCCACCAAACCAATCAAACCCCGATCCTCAAGAAAAATATCCACATATCTCAGGCAAGAAAGCCTCGAAAAGCGGGCAGCAAAAAAGGGCGACGATTGCGATGTGCAACAAATATGCAGGTGATAACCAAAGAGACAGGAGATGCCTGTGGTGGACAGGAGTAGGGATGCTTATTCTTACGTTTCGTAAAGCAATACGAAACGCTCATTTGGCGTAAAGCGTAATATGGCTATTAGCGTTATTATGGCCTTTTAGTATAAAAGTAATGATTTATAATATAATTATCTAGAATAATTATATAGAATAATTAAAGCTATTCCTAGAATCGTCATCGCTCTTATTATCTTCGTCTTCGTTGTCGTTGTCGTAGTCGTCGTCGTCGTCGTCGTCGTCGTAGTCGTCGTAGTCGTCGTCGTCGTTATTGTCGTCGTCGTCGTAGTCGTCGTCGTCGTCGTCCTCTCTATTTAGTAATATATCCTCTCTATCCTACTTCTATACTGCTTTATCCTAATCAGTTTCGCTACTTATATAACTAATATTTCGCTTTATTACTTTATTACTTTATCGACACCTTTAACGTTCTTTATCTTAATAAATTAGGCTTTTACTTTAAGACTAAGGTTATAGACTCTTCAGTTTAATATTATAGGAGTGCTTTAAGCTACTTATAGTATTATAGAAAAATATTGTTTTAGGAAAGAAGTTCTAAAGTAGAAAATTTTCGAGTAAGCGAAGTAAGCGCTAGCACGTGATAGGAAATAGAGGCTTCCTATTAGCTAATAAAACTCTTAGTAATATAATAAAGCATATAGCTTATTTAGCCTTACTTTATACTTTATTCGTATTACACCTTAGCTTTTCGTAAAGGTAATATCTCTAGATAGAAGGTCTCTAAAGAGGTACGATTATTTAATATAGAAGACGTATAAAAGTAAGGCGTGTATAATAACGCCTCCACGCCTACACTATGCCTAATTAGTACTAGTTCCGTCCGACCCAGGCTAAAGTCTAGCCGGCCTACGCTGGTATTTAACTGCTTATACTCCTACTACTCTACTTTATAACTTTTTTATACCTCTTTTGCTACGATAGACTTGAGGCTCTACCACGTAACGTCGCCTACTGCCAGAGTCTTCTTTTTAACCTTCCTTTACTCTTTAGTATAAGTCTTACTAATTAGAATATATTATTTCCTCTTATTACTAACGTTTATTCGCTAAAAGATCTATATACTATAAAAGATAGCTCTCACGTAAGCTAGTATATGTTATATTAGTGTTAAGGCGATAGAAAGGTAGAAAGGCGCTATAGCGGAGCTCGATGGTTAAGCGCCCCTTAGAGGAGTAGGTCGAGGCTAGCTAAAATAGGAATAGATTCGTTCGCCAGCCGCACTTATGCATGCCTCACTTTTATGCGTCTTCCGTACCAAATAATCGTACCCCTCTGAAGTGGGTGAGCACGTGAAGGGGATCAAAAATGGGATGGCCGAGGTTGTTCCTACCTTGAGCACCAGTGACAAGCTGAGGGGGAAAACAAATAGTCGCTCTTTCCCTCATTGTGAGGTGATGGGACATTTTCGGAGAATGGCTCACTGAGGTAGTAGTGCGTGGCTCTTTCCTTGAGTATCTAGGTACCTTATTTTTTTCTGACTTGGTAAGATTCTCTCGACACCTTTGACTTTCTAGGTACTCGCTCCCTTTCCACCTCGAAGCTGAAAGCCATTTGTTACCAAACCACATCCACACCTCAAAACCCATCCCCTCCCGATTCAATAAAAGGAAATAAAATAAAAATCGTATTATTGTTGCCTACAAAGATCCCAAAAACCCCGCCACAACATCCATATACCTCTCCTTCGCCTCAAAATGTGGACTATGCGTCGTCCCCTCCAAGGTAACCAATCTCACATCCGGAATATTATCCAAAAACGGTTTCACCGCATCACCACTAGCAAATTCCTTGATCCCGTTTATGACGAGGGTAGGAACATTGATGTTTTTAGATTCTTCGCCTGTATCCCAGGTTTTCATGTATCCGGAACTCTCCCAGAAGGAGTTGTCGCCCCTGTGGGGATTAGCTGGGAAGGGAAAGGGAAAGGGGAAGAGGAAGGAAAGGAACACGAAAGACATACATAGCCTCAGCAACCGTCTCATCCTCCCCCGCAAACTTCGCACTAACACCCCAGTCCTCCGGTGCCTTGACATTACAAACATGTCCCTTCTCAAATGAATCCATAACACGCTTATACTCCTCAATGCCCGTCTCCTTTCGATCAAGAATCTCCCGATGCTCCCTGGACATCTCTCTTCTGTAAATCCACCGATTTGCAAGACTCGCCTTCTTACTCGCCGCCGAATTCGAGAGAATCAATTTCCGCAACCCAACTGGTCTCCGGGATGCGAAACGAGAAGCCATCATCCCACCCCAAGAACTCCCCAGTACATCATACCCCCCCTGAATCCCAAGATATTCCACTAACTGCCTTAATTGTTCGAGAAAGATTTCGTCAACCCAAAAATTCGGCGTGTTAGCCGTTTCGGGGAGGTGAGTAGATCTTCCCGATCCGATTTGGTCGTAGAGAATTATGGGCATGCCGTGGTGGGTTGTGAGGTGGGAGTAATTCAATAAATAATCATGTGATAACCCTGGTCCGCCGTGGATAACAACCAATGGCGTTGTATCACTAGGTTGAAGCTTGCCAAAGATGCGGTAGTATGTTTGTAATTCCTTCCCGGCGGGGGCATAGTGGAAGGGTGCTAGGCCATCGTATGAGTTCTCTAGCGAAGTGGGGGCCATGGTTAGGTGGTTTTTGATGTGAAGGGTTGAAGACTTTTGTATTGGATGGTCGGAACCGTTTTGTGAAGATATATGTTATGCAGATATATCTCGTAGAAAGGGCATCTGCTTATTTGTAAGCACGTAAGATCAGTAGAAAAAGGCGGGGTTCTTCAAACGAGGATTCTTCCGTGGTAAGGCCGGAAGGGCGTGGAGTGACTCCTCACCGAAAGAAGAGGTAATTACAAAACCATGATCATCGTTGAGATTTCCCTGTTACAAATCCATCCAATAAAGTACGCGGGTACCATATGCGATGGTTTAAATAGATTTCTCTTCTTTCAAATAGATATCCCAGTCACAGAGGGAAAAACGGGTATCGAAATAAAACAAACAAAAGAAGAGAAAACTGTTCTATTTCTATGTACCGGTATCTTATATATACTTGTAAGGGTTCATTATGCCATTCTACACAAAAGTCAGTACCGCGATTCGATCGTGGGAAGAAACAACTTACCGGGTCATACAGATTCTTGATCTGCTTCATTAATCCAATCATCGTATCACTTCGACTATATCCAATGTAATTCTTCTTCGCCAGCCCCAAACCATGTTCCGCACTGATACTTCCACTCCTCTTAGCAATCCACTCATACACAAATGGTTCAAGAACCTTTTCGACTTTCTTATCGTATCTTCGGACCGCAACGTTGAGATGCAGATTTGAATCTCCCATGTGTCCGTAACCCACAACACCTACGACGGGGTGCTCATCGGTATCTCCGAGAAGTCCAGCTTCGGAAATCTTTTCTCGGGTCTCGTCTACCAGATCGTAGAGTTCTGAGATGGGTATTGAGACGTCGTATTTGTATACACCACCCCAGTGACCGAGGCATTCGGGGATACCTTCTCTCCAACCCCATAAGGCTTTGACTTGTGTTGAGTCTTGCGCGAGAACTCCGTCGGAAACAATCTCGTTCTCCATCACGAACTCGAGGAATTTCTCGAGCTTCTCATTGTCGTGTTCGGAATTCGACCCGCTGGTTTCAATCAGACAGTAAAATGGGTATTCGCTTTCCAATGGGCGTTTGTTCTTGGTGACATTGTGAACGAGATCTTGACTGTGGCTATCCATGAGTTCGAAAGCAGAGAGAATTTCGGAAAGTTGCCCTTTTGCTTCTTTGAAAGCTTGCTGGACTTTCTCGTAAGACTCGAGACCGAAAAATGCAACATTGGTGGCACTTGATCTCTGAGGGCAGAGTACTGAGATCCCGGTGATGATGCCAATTGTTCCTTCTGCTCCAATGAATAGTTGCTTCAAATCATATCCAGTGTTGTTCTTCCGTAATTTCGAGAGGTCGTCCACGATCGTTCCATCTGGCAACACTGCCTCTATTCCAAGAACACTTCCGTGAAGACTGCCATATCGTAATAGGCGAAGTCCTCCTGCATTCGTGGCGACATTTCCTCCAATATGGCAGGATCCCTTTGCGCCAAGATCTAATGGAAAAATATGTCCCCTCTCACCCAAGTATCCATCCGCCACTTCGAGAATAACACCAGCATCCACCACAAGGGTCCCGGAAATATCGTCGAAAGACCGGATTTGGTTCATCCGGCTCATATTTATAACAATTTCGTCAAAGACTGGCACCGATCCACCAACCAAACCAGAATTTCCTCCTTGGGGTACGACTGCAAGCAACTTGTCATTGCAATACTTCAGCACTTTACTCACTTCCTCCGTAGACCCAGGTTTCAGCACCAACTTTGTATGTCCTCGATATTTGCGCATCCAATCGCCATTGAAAGGTTCCAAATCGTCGGTTGCGTCTTTGGTAACTCCATCGATGACTGCGGATTCTGCACCTAGTAGTTGTTTGAAATGATTGACATGTTCTTCTGTAATTTGGGCGAATTTCGAATCGCGTTGAATGCTGGGATATGTTTCTGATGTGAATTTGACCGTTGTCGAAGTTCCAGTCGTGCCTTTTGCAATACCCTCACTGCCTTCTGTAGTTGCGGTACTTTGCCATCGGGCTTGAACTAATGGTCGGAATAATTTCGAGGAGGGAGTTGGGGTTATGCGAGCTTTGCGCAAAGCAAGAGATACCCTCGATCGACTCGCCATTGTGTAAGAAAGGAAGGAAAAGAAGAAGAAACGTTGTTTAAGAGTTTCAAAAAGGAAGTTGGAGAAGGAAGCTCGAGTGGGGAAATGGTGCAATTGACTTATTCGTCAGCCTTGCCTGCCTCATATTTGAGGTTTGAAGCAGGGGAGCTCGCGACTTCGTACGCGGTGCAGCCTGCCTTTGGGAAACCACATCAAGCTTCCCCAGACCAGGCCAAACAGTTTCAAATCAGATCAACTACCCCGTCAAAATACGCACCAATTCCCCAATTCCAGATCCCAAGTCAATCAGTCATAAATCATGGCTTCAGGATATGACAGAGCTCTTTCTGGTAAGCTAAGCTTCACTTCTAATAGCTCCGGCTCCCAAGCTAATACATCGCAGTGTTCAGGTTTGTTATCATCAGCCATCCCGTTGCTATGGCATGCTAACAAGACGAAAGTCCCGATGGACATGTCTTCCAAGTCGAATACGCTCTCGAGGCCGTCAAACGAGGTATGGATGGATTCATATGGACTTTCAGACCAAAGCTAAGACAATTCCAGGAACATGTGCAGTCGGTGTCAAGGGAAAGGACATTGTCGTGTTGGGATGTGAGAAGCGCTCCGCGATGAAATTACAAGATACTCGCATTACACCCTCCAAAATTGGTCTCGTCGATACCCACGTTTGTCTCGCCTTTGCGGGACTCAATGCCGACGCCCGAATCTTGGTCGACAAGGCGAGACTGGAAGCTCAATCCCACCGACTTACTGTGGAGGATCCCGTAACGATAGAGTATATTACGAAATATGTGGCTGGTGTTCAACAGAGATATACTCAGAGTGGTGGTGTGCGGCCGTTTGGTATTAGTACTTTGATTGTTGGTTTCGATCCTCTGGACTCGACTCCACGATTGTATCAGACTGAGCCATCTGGAATTTACTCCGCGTGGTAAGTCCGGTTTTGAAGCTATGAGGGACATTTCTAATTATATCATAGGAAGGCAAATGCTATCGGACGATCAAGCAAGACAGTTCGGGAGTTCCTAGAGCGCAACCACAAAGATGATATGGACCGAGAGACAACCATCAAGTTGACCATCAAGTCACTACTCGAAGTTGTACAAACAGGAGCGAAGAATATCGAAATTGCAATTATGGCGCCAGGGAAGACTCTCGAGATGTTACCCGTAGAGGATATCGAGGCATACGTGAAGAGTATCGAGCAAGAAAAGGTCGAGGAGGCAGCAAAGAAGAAGACAGGACGAACACCAGGTACCGGAAGCGCAGCAATTCTGTCAAGGGGTTCAGATGAGTAGATCTAGGTCTTGGGCTTTGACTTTGGGCGCATGGTTAATCGCGGAAGACTTGGGGTGATCTGAAGTAGCATCTTCCATAGAGCATGTGTAAAATAGCAATGAGCGATGAACCTCCAGAAAAGTGACCTTTTTCTCCGTTATTTAGTTCCTTTACAATCCATCCATCCCACGCGCCTGTAAAATATACCATTTCCATGCCGCTAAATCAAAACACCAATTCCATTTTCCCATTCCATACCACAAACACCACTCAACCCAACTTATTCGGTGCCTCCTTAACATCAAAGATCGTCCTCGCCTCCTCACCTCTCAACCGATCATCCTTCAACATCCTACTATCCACCCGCGCGTCCTCGCCCTCGAATTTGAGCATAGGCTTTGCGGTCACGGCTTCGAGGACGAAATGGTTGTCGCAGTGGGGACAGTATTCGTCGCTCTCCTCGAATTCTTGGGCGTCTTTTCGGAAGACCTTTTTGCATTTTTTGCAGGCGAATGTCTGGGGTTTTGGTAAGTAGAGGAGATGGGTGAAGGTAGGAAGAGGAGGGGCACTGGCCAGACGGGAGGGGGAGGGGTAATGAGGGGGGTAGAGGGAAGGACGAACCATTTCTGTTTGTTGTTTGAGGGGGTGTGATTCGGTTTCTGAGTGGCATTCTGCGCAGTCGAACCATTTCCTGCCTGGGGGATTGTTAGATGCGGTGGGGGTTTGGAGGAAAGGAGCCGGACTTACAACAGGGTGATCGGATTGAGACTTGCGCGTTGAGGATGTGTTTGCTGTAGATACTTAGTAGTGTTTAGATACTATACGCATACAACTTACCACATGATGACCAGTTTGAAAGGTTTGAGAGTTTACAAGAAGTCTTTGAGGAGGAAATGGTGAAGTTGAAAAGGTTCCTGTTCACCTTAGGCATGCGACGAGGCCCTAACGAGGCCTACATCTTACGCTTAGATACGGCCCTTGTAAAGAAAGGAGCGCAGCCTTCTAGTAGATATATATATCTACTAAACTTTTACTAGGAGTAGATATATATATCTACTAAACTTTTACTAGTAGTAGATATATATATCTACTAAACTTTTACTAGTAGTAGATATATATATCTACTAAACTTTTAGTATTAGTAGATATATATATCTACTAAACT